>JADANN010000317.1:0-79622 GCA_018806985.1 Angiostrongylus vasorum
TACCATGTATAAAATGAGAGAAGTACTTGCACGTTTTCTCATTGTCAATTTCTACTGTTGATATTTCATTTCATACTTGAGGAGCTTTGGTACTGTAATAGCACTGAAAATAACTGCTTGATAGAATAGTCTTATCCATTCCTAGTTCGAAGCTGCTCTGCATCAATGATGTTAATCAATTTCCAAAAATTTTCCCAGCAGGTAGGAGTGAAAGTCTTTTGGAGATTCAGAAAGTTTCTGCCTAGTAGACGATTATTTGGCTGTGACGTATTCTAAATCCTTCAACGGGTGACTTCTGAAAAGTAAACTGGGAAATTTCGTAAAATATTTTCGTCAGAACCCTTGCTCTCTTATGCTAGAGCTCAAACTATGTGAAGCTTCCATCGAATTTCAATGTTATGACAGTTATTGGACAACGAGTTTCACACGGAATTCTGTTTCCAAGCGGAACCATTCGAAGGCTCAGTCACCGTTGTGAAAGCATCAGTGCCTTTATGGCATTTTAATAAAGGTGAATAAGCAGTTGCGCATTGTTTTAGTGAATTTCTGAGCAACGAGCGGTTTCGCTGCAAGATTCTGCTCGCACTTTCCCTACACAACCGTAATTTGAGAGAGAAGACTATTGGAGAAACAGATTCCACTGCTATCAATGTTTTAGTTCAACAGTGGCATGACTTAATTCCAAAAATAGCAGTGCGCACAGTGTTTATTGCATTCTACTTCTACACTAGTGTAATTAATAGTTCTTCAGTGTTCTTCATTCCTTCTCCTAGTATTCCCTAACAGCGGTGAAAGTGCGCCGTAACAATATCGCCAATTTAATATTACGCACGCCGAAACGAAAACACAGTGATGTGAATCCACCAGCCCTCTCAGGAGATTTTTTAGAAACGGTGAAAAAAAGCTGAATAGGCTCCTCCGTATTGCTTTAAGCAAGCTTTTGCGCACGAGTTTTTCACTTTATCAGTCATATGAATTGTATCTCCATTCTTCGAGCAGTGGTTTTTGAAAGAGAAAACACTACCTTTCTAGGACACTGTCCACTATCACACATCGAGATAATCGCCTTGCGATTTCACTAATACGTTTTCGGATTACAAATCTTTTTTTATTAGGACGGAATGAATGAAGATAGCAGAGCGGACTAAGTTGCACACTATCATTTCAGCTTTGGTGAATATGAGAAGGACGTAATCTCTATAGAAAAGGGACACATCAGATGGTGTGCAACCGTTTCATCAACGATATTGAGTGGATCGCTGAGAGCGCAATCTTAAGTGAATTGCTGTGATGGACTTTCGAAGGCATGGAAATTTTTGAAATTGAAGGTCGTTTCCGGAAAGAAATGTTTTTTGTAAAAAAGACATTTGTTTCGTGTCGGCTAGAATGTGGAACTTTTTTTCGATCTTTCTGGTGACACCGGAGGAATAGTTAAAGCAAGATTGAATGAAGTTGGAAATAACGGGGTAAAGGATCGAACCGAGTTGCGTTTCTTATACATTGTTCAGATGGGGGGTCATTGTGAAAGCGAAAAGTTGTGGAGGACTTGTTGCCACTGTTCATGATACATGTAGGAAAGCAGGATATACATGGGCGTAGAGAATGGTCTCTAAATCCCGAGCAATATAAGCGATTTTCTTTCAAAGCCAATGATCATTTTCGAATCTGACAAGTTAAGAATTTAGAAAAGCGATTAAACTTTTGCGAAAACAGAACAGACTGTAAAGAACACTTCAGGACTTTATGGCCCATTTTTTTAAGGTCCGCAGAGTTCTCTATGGATTCCGCTATAAAGTGCTCACTACAAATTTCTTCTTACGCTTTGGATACTTACTCACTTGATATTTGAATGGCCCGTCCTCACTGCTTGTGCAGGCCCTGTCAAAATTTTCACTTTCTAGGTGTTTTGCTGATTTAGCCTCTGTGGTTCCCTGGATTCAGGGCCAGCCCGGTCAAAGTCTGCCTCAGGTCGTCACCGCCATAGGCAGTCACCGCCCTTCTGAATTAGGGGGAAGATTTGCCGCGATGCGTCTAGTTTGGTTAAAGTATGGCCGTAGATCTTGGTATTGCTTTAGTCGTTTGCTGAGATTCCTGATGGCAACGTCGGACTTCTTCCCAGCTTGAGGGCCGTGCCTGAGGAATGAATTTCTCCCCGCTGTACATCGCAGCCGGACACCGAGGTTCAATTTCTAGCCAAGTTGAGGCGGTGAATCATTCGGAGGACACCTTGTGTGTTTGTGTTAGGAACACATTGTATAGGTCACCGTAACTAGAGAGCTACAGTTGAAAAACATATCTTTATTTTTCACTTCAGCAGTCGTGTGATTCGTCTATATTGTTATCCGCAGTGTTTTGGAAAAACAAATTTTGGACTCTCTTAGAGTACATCGCTTGAAAAGATTAGAAATAGTCGACTTTCGACATTTTTAGATTCCGCACCGAATTTCGATTTCTTCCGCAGTAAAATATTTCGAATTCACTTTGGCATCGTTGTACTGCCCCCGCACCTGCGTCCGTTTTAGAAAACTCAAGGAACGGATCATCTTAAGGCAAAAAGAAATATCAGTTGATTCAATTTTCGAAGCAAATATACGATTCCACTAGCGCCGAGTTAAGGCACTGGTGGAAGGAGGTGGGGGCTTTTACTAAATTCTAATGCGGAGAGAAACCTCCGCAAGAAATTTTGTGGCGAAAAAATCCGCCTTTACGAATAAAAAAGTCGATGCCACCGTCAGGTCAGCGAATCCATTGGTCATGGTATTACAAACCTCCATAGGGTAAGAAAACAACAATAATTTCCGTGCTGTTTAAATTGCACTTTGAAGCGACAAGCAATTTCAACGCAAGGTTATTCTCATGGTCGCAATTTGTCTTGCTGGTCGGGAGATCTTAACGATCAAGAAAAATGCAGTAGTTACTAAGTGTTCGGTTCAGCATTCTCCAAGTGTTGAAATCTCTCCAAAATCGGCAGAGCGTTCAAGGGGAGGCCTTAACGAAGCATTGCAGGAGTAATCACTTCTACAGTGGTGGAAAAATGGATATTTTGTAATTAATTTCATCGTTGACTAGTTCATATACTAAAGTATTCAACAATTTCTCAAGCTTTGTTGCTTTTCAGCTGCAAAAGTGAGAATAACGGATTTGCCACGGTCACATTAATCTTCTGCATCCAAAAAAAGCAAATTATCTGAAGCTATCGAGGATAGGACAACAACGAGGACTAAGGTCTACTTTTGTATTACCCATACAAAAATAAAACGATCGTTTATGTCTAAAATAGAAGCCAACTTTCTCAGTCTTCAGCAGCTACTTTCACTTGTATCACATGTAGTCCCGTTGATCGTCGAGTGACTCGAGCGGGCGCCAGCAAATCTTCCAATTTTTCCCTCTCGCGTGCAAGAGTAATCCCAGTGGGTTCTGCTCGCTCCTAGGGGACTCGTCGAGCATCATATCTTTCTTCTAAGTTCTTCGTGAAGAACTCTGACCATAGGGTCGGTGGTCTTCCTGCAGTACGTTTGACATCCCGATGAATCCAGTCACTAACGGCTCCTGTCCATCGGTTGTCATTCATACGCATTACGTGTCCGGCCCACCTTATCTTCGACTGTTTGGCGTACAGGACGGCATCTTTGATTTCTTTGATCGTTGACGCAGGCCACAGCTTCGGATCGCATCCCTTACTTGTGCGAAACGGGATGCTCCTAGCATCGTCCCTTTCGACTGCGCGTTCGATAACGCTGAGTGATCTTTCATCCTGCTTACACAGCGACCAGTTTTCTGAGGCATACGTTAGGGCAGGAAGTACCATTGAGTCGAAAAGGTGGGCACGGAGTCGGGATGTTCTTTATTGCTCTTCACTATATCCTCGATGCTCCCCGAAAGTTTCCCCAAGCAGCTCGCTTCCTTCTGCTCAGCTCTGGAGCTAAAGTCGTTCATCATATTGATTTCCCTACCTAGATAGACATAACTGGAGCATTCGGAGATATTTGTTCCGTTGAGCATGAATGGGGCATGCGAAACCAATCCGTTCTTCATTTACATCGTTTTTGTGAGGTTTAGTCGAAAGACCAATCTTTCCACCGGCTTTATCAAAGTCGGCAAGTAGACGTTCCGCTTGGCTAATGTTCTGTGTTATAAGGACGATGTCATCAGCAAAGCGAAGATGATGTAACTGCTGACCATCGATTTTCACTTCCCATATTATCCCATTCCAATGTTCGCGTGACGTTCTGGAGGGTGGCGGTTAAATAAATTTTGGCGAGATGGTATCGCCTTGCCTAAGCCCCTCTTTTTGACGTCAATGTTAATATCGTTGTAGAAATGGTGATACCTTGGTTGTGAAATATAGCTCACGAAGAATCTTTATATACTGAGTAGGGACTCCTTTAACTACCAAGGGCTTCCATGACTGCTTCTCTCTCAATTGAGTCAAAGGCCTTGTTTAAATCAATGAAAGTGAGACAGAGCTGTGTCTTTGTACTCTCGCGATCACTTCTATGGGTCTTGCTATCCTGTGGATGTGGTCCATCGTACTAAATCCTTTTCGAAACCCTGCTTGCTCGCATGGCTGTCCCTTCTGTCCAGTGTTCTGTCAAGCCTGTTTAGGATGACTGGAGTTAAAAGTTTGTAGACGACAAACAGCAGGCAGATTGGGCGATAGTTCCGTTGCCGATATCGTGTAGGTCACCCTTCTTGAACAATAGCACGGTCCTGCTGGTCTTCCACTCAGTACGAACCTTGCATTCAGACAGGTAACGTGTAGAGCTGCCAGTGCGAGAGGGGAAGTTCTTCAGGTGTTCTGCTCTTATCGTGTCTTGAGCTGGTGCTGTTCGTTTTTTCACCGACGAAATGGCATGTTGGATTTCGGAAGGGAGAACCGGTAGTACAACATAACCATCCTCCTTTGTTTCATACGACCGAAAAGTGGACGTAGGTTATCGAAGAGACCTGAGTAGTATTCGTGAATGATTTTTCTCCGTTGCCTTTCTGCATGCTGTAGCTGTTCTGTCTGGGCGTCGGAGTGCAATCATCTTGGTCTAGTAAATGAAGATGCTTTCGGTGGGCTTTGCGAATGCTTTTCCCAACCTCTGCAGCTTCGACCATTACTTCTGCTCTTCTCTCCTTAAGATATTCTTTTATCGCCTGTCTGCGTTGTTTTGCAAGTTTGGAAGTTAGTTCGCGGTTGCCTGCAGCTCGTGCGATCCCACACTAGCGTATCAGCTCGAGTGTTTCTGGAGACAAACGTCTCTTGGTGACTATCGAACTCTGAGCTTTCATAGCCCTAATGTGAAGATGTCGAATGAGCCGATCGTATTCCCCTCGTCGATGTTATCGACAACGGCATCTTCCCAACAGCCGACTAATGAATTGAATAAGTCCCTGTTTATGGTGGTTCTAGGGACTTCGGGTTTTTTAAATTTAGCGGCTTCTTCTCCATTCCGCGAAAAATAGAATCGTTGCACGAAGGAGGCGATGGTCGGATCGCTGTGTAGAATTTTGAGACAACAACGACATCAGTTAGGCAAAACCTTCTATTTACTATGTTGTGGTCTACTTCATTACGGTACCCTCCATTGGGAGACTTCCACGTCCAGCGTTGAGTGTGGGGCTTTTGGAATTGCGAGTTACCATGGATGCTCTTAATCGCCGTGATAAACTCAAATAGCCGCTCACCCTTTTCGTTCCATTCTAATCCATTGGTCCCAATGTGACGTTCTTCAAACGTTCTTTCTGGTCCAGTTTTGGCGTTAAAATCACCAGTGATAACCTTGAAGAATGTATGGTCTTCTCTGTAGAACTTCTCCAAGTCCATATAGAACGCTTCGACCTCTTCTTTGTCATAGTTTGATGTCGGCGCGTAAAGCGACGATGATTGTCAAAGCCGGTATTGATCCACATCTTTTTTAATCGTAAGATTCCGATTCGGGTTGTAAGTTGTTCGAATGAATCGATGTTCATGGACAAACTCGTGTTGACGAGAACGCCGACGCCGCCTACTCCTCTACTGTCGCATGTTTCGAGGAACAGTTCTTCTCCGGTGTCATAGACGGCGTTGAAAGGCTGGCGTCTTCTCGTCTCGGCCAGGTCGATGACGTCGTACCTTATCCTTCTTGCTTGCATGAACAAGTCTTCTATCGAGGACTCGGATGCAAGTGTACGTGCAGTGTAGGTACAGATCGTCACCTCAGTTCTTCGTGATCCAGGCAGCTTCCATTGGCTCTGAGATTTTAGCAGCCTCTCCATACTCATCCTACCCAACGCTGTCGAAATGCGGGATGGGGGGGAGTGGGAGGGAGCTCTTTTGGCGTCGGGGATATGCTTCTTTTTACTGTGTTTAGCATTTTTGATACCCACGTATAGCTTGCTGGGATCTGAACGTGGGATGTGGGATACACTGACGGGTAGCTTGCCAGGCTCTTCCCAGAGTGGACATGGAGCTTATTCGTTGGAGGCGACTCTTAATTGCTGCCCGTATACTTCCCTATCACTTTATTGCAGGCTTTTGGCCGAATTGACTCCTAAAATGTAATCAGCATAAACGAAAACATACGTACACATGAATGCATGAATACGCCTCGTAAACACAGAAAGTATGTGCCAAATCGGCGAGCAGGAACATGGAGTTTATCTCCTAGATCCACCTGCTTCAGAGAAAAGCAAAATCGCTTTTAGCCCTCAATTAACACCCTGTCCGCCACCTAGGGACGCGCAACCTAAGGAACGTAAGAGGAGAGTTAGGGAACCAATATGTTTTTTTACTTGCTCTTCGGCTATGCTTCATGATGTAGCCGTTTTGGTATGGGTTAGCTAGAACGATGAGAAATGAAAGTCAGCTCTCTTACCGTTTCTCTCATGTGAAATTAATCTACTCTATTAATGCAATAATTCAAAACATTCCTCCATTTCCTCTTGTGTGGAGCAAATGACAAGGCAGTCATTTATATGCCTCCCTTTTTGACATCTATCTACATGTATATATCTCACTTCGATACCCAAAAAATGATGCTCAAAAGGCTGGTATTGAAAGCCAGTTGCAGTAGGGTGGATTAAAGCGATGCAGGGAGAAACTATCACAGGGAATTCAAATACGTACCAATTCATAGTTTCGGGGCCTTTGGGAATAAATTGTTTTATGAGCACTATTTTATGAGCACTATTTTCTGAGCTCTCAATTCTCGTCACTTTCACTATGGATCGAGATTTGCAACAGAAAATTATGCATCTACATTTCCTGTCCCGTCAACAACTCTTGAAACAAACGCATCCGACTTTCTTTCTGACGTCATTTCGTGATAAAAACACGAATAGGCTTAGGGTTAAGCAGCATCACAGCCACCTTGCTTGGACTCAGAAGTCACGAAAAATCGCGCTTCTCTCAAACTTCAAAACATCCTTCCTACACGGAGTCCCCATGATGGTTGACGGACTTCAGTGGACTCCAACAAAGTCTTCTTTCGTTCCTATCGTGTGCTACAGTTACCCTGTCTTTTGGTCATAGGTAATTCCCAAAAAACACTCATGTTTCTTCTTAGAATCTTTGCAAAGACATCTAAACATGTGGCTGAAGGTTTTACTCCTCCTCGCTTGGCATCCCGTTGAACTCAGTGAATGGAGGCAACTGTCTAAGGTTGTCGTTAGAACTTGAAGTTTTGAATGAGTAGAGAACTTTTAAAAGTTTTAACTTATTATTTACTGCGTACTCTTTTTAATGGCAGGGTATACATCACGAAATATAACTTCAATGATGCTGAGATATTTGAGCTAGGTTAGCTAGATATTTCGCAATATATACCCTGTCATTGAAAAGAGTAGGCAGTAAATAATAAGTTAAAATTGTGGTTATAACTACACCCTCGGGTTAACTAGGTTCTTTGCCGATTTGGGTTCACCAGATCAATCCCGCTAACGGGTGATTGCTGATGGCAAAAGATCGATAGAACTAGCTGAGAGACACGCGAAACGAAGAACCCGCATGGTGTGGTGGTGAACGCGTTACTCCCCAGAAAGGACAATAGCGCGTTCGTCCCTCACCCTAGACACCTATGGCCCGGAGTTTTGCAAATATCTCAGCAACTTTGAAGATCTATCACGCCGCACAAAAACGGTCAAATCAAAGGATCACCGCTGGTCAAGTTTCAAGTGAAAACCCTAAAATAGACTGCGCACCAAGAACATTCAGAGTTACTGTGCTAGGAGGCATAACGCTTCCGGAAAATGCTCATTCATTGTTAGAATTGGGTCCGAGTTTCGCGCTTGGTGCACCCATTTCTAAACCAATCCTGCGCAGGATCACCTGTAGTCTGTATGAACATCAAAATCAGCTACGTTACAGGGTTAGGCTAGAAATGTTAGGTAAAGTAGTGCCAGGAGGGGAACTACCACCAATACCTTTCCCCGAACATTCTTTCAAGCAAGAGGGTACCAAATATCGATATTGACCATGCATTTCGTTTATTTTCAGACGAAATTCTCCGCATACTTAATCAGTACGAAAAAAGAAAAATATGTTCCAACTTCACACACCAACAAAAGTGTGGTGTGCGCCTGGTTAGAGCGCTCTTGAATTCAAAATCTGTTAGACTTTCTACTAGTGATAAAGGTGGAAAATTTGTAGTTATTCCTGGTCAGTTGGATATTAGAATAAAAGAGGACCATCTCAATAATGTTTCTCTCTATCGAACATCCTCTGAAAAGGAATATAGAAATCACTATTTACTTACTTGATACTTGAACGGCACGTCCTCTCTACTTGTGCGGGCCCCCAGCATAATCACCATTTTTTTTCGGAGAATTGCTGATCAAACCATTGTGGTCTCCTGGAAACCTGACGACAGCCTGGCCAAAGTCTGCCCCAGGTCGTCACTCACGACAGGCAGTCGCAGCTCTTGTGCATCAGAGGGAGATTTGCCACCATGCGACTTTGATACCAGGAAGGTGGTGGATGCTGGTATTGGTTTACGATTAGCTAGGCTTCCTGATAGAAACGCCGGACTCCTTCTCATCTTGGGGGACCCTGCCGGAAGGACGGATTCCCCGCTGTTCATCGCAGTGTGATCACACAGGAACACCTCCATAGAGATCAATACCGAAAATTAAATCAAGAATGGGTCAACACAGCAAAGGTTTAGAGCGGGTTTAGAGCATTCAGTTATTTCTCGACTTAAAAACGAAGATCCAATTTGCCCTGTTCTTTACTTGCTTAATAAAACACATAAGCTTACTTCAACTGATGATATTACGTCAGCGAATTCATCATCATTTAAAGTTAGACCTATAAACAGTTGTAAAGGCGGGCCAACGGATAGAATAACGTGGTTCTTAACCACTGTCCTGACCTAGTCGCTAAAAATCATTCCAACCCATTTAACTAACACCAAAATATTTCTAGATCACCTGCTGCGCGTGCAACCAAGCAGCACGCATGTAATGGGGTCATTTGATGTTACTTCACTTATACCAACGTGTCGAAAGACTTCACTAAGCAAGCCATTTTCCAGCTGCTCGTAGAGCACGAAAAGAAAATAAAAATGTACGGCTTGTCCATTGCGCAACTAATGACTTTCTTAAAACATTGTCTTAGTTGTTCAATCTTCAGGTGGTATGGAAAATATTTTGCACAAATTAGAGGGTTGACCATAGGACAGCGTTTAGCACAAAGCCTTGCCATCGCTTTCACGTCTAAGGTGGAAGCTCCAGTTCTCGATCACTGACCCTTACTCTACTGTCGATGCATAGACGGCTGCTTCATCGTCTGTTCCACACAAGAACAGAATGAGCGCTTTAAATTGTTAAACCGACAGTCAGAGTGTATAAAATTTACACGAGAAAAACCACGCAAAAACTGGCTTCCATTCCTAAACATCCAAATAATTCTCTCAGAAAGTGGCTATATAACAAAAATGGTATCGTAAGCCAAGTAGTAAAAACATGCTAGTTCACTACCCCCTCCTCTCATCCTTCACACATGAAAAAAACCCTTATCAAAAAACATGTACTATACGGCTAAAAAATGTGTGCACAGGAGAAGAAGAAAGGAAAGAATCGCTAAACTTGGCACAAAAAATAGCCATTTCCAATGGCAACGAAGTAGAAGTCACTCGGGTTGGACAAAAACGTAGAGTGGTTTTCCAAAATAATGTTTCGGACGTAAGTAAGACCCCCTCTTGAGGTACCCCTCAATTCAAATGAAGTAAGTTACGCCGTTAAGAGATGCTTAAGAAAAAGTGGTCTTGAAAATTATGTAACGATTATTGACATCCCACCCAATACCCTACGCCGTCAGTTGGTTCGCAACCGTCTCTATGATCGTTTGTGCAGCTCAGAAAACTGTATGATCTGTCCTAACGGGAGAGACGAGGATTGCACGAGTTCAGTATAATATAGTTGATCTCATGTAACGCATGCGGTGAGGAATATAGTGGGGAAACGGGTAGACCACTTTGTGTCCGCATAAAAGACCAACTAGATGGGAAAGTTAAAATTCGTCAACACACTCCTCTAGGTACGCATAGGGACACCAAAGCACAATGGAGATGATTTTGGTGTAACTGTGCGGATCCTAGCGCTGGAATCGAATGCATCAACGCGCAAAACTCTTGAGGTGTTTTGGATAAGTTCCAAAAATCCAAAGATATCCAAAGATGAACCGGAAGGACGAATGCCTCACTATCACATGTGATCTGGCGTCCTGTTTCAAAATGATATTTTGACCCCTGGGTGTTCCTCGCTCGCGACCCCACATGAATGGGCCAGTCACACTCGTTACATCACCGTGAGTAGCCATTCTGTTCAATATGGCGTCTATTTAAATGTTCGATCTTCATTAATACTTTAGCCTTTTTTTCCCACGGAATAATTAAAGTATTCTTATACAGAATACGTCCAGGCTCTGAGGAACGCGAAATCGCCGAAACGTCAGCCGTCGACCAATAAGACCAACAACAACGACGATACCGAAGACCTATACCAACCTCTCATCAGCTAAAGAAGATCTTACACGACCATACAAGTAAATATATCAGCTATCTATGCCGAGGCTTATAGAAAGTCGGTATTTTGAGCATTATTAAGTATTTTAATATTGAACGGGCTAGTTACTATAGCTTCGAAGTAGTTGGTCGGCGAAGAGTCGGAATACGCGAATTCGAGGGCCCAAACGCGATTTTTACCGCGTGGAAGAACTCGTGGACGAGTTTTGGTATCGCGGACGAATTTTAAGCGAAAATGTCGGAAAAGTGGCAGAAACGACGGAAAAACGCCGCAGACCACCGGACGTAGCTATGCCTGAGCGGAGGGAGAAGAAGCCGCACATGCCCACAGAGTCGTACAATTTGATCAACCTGCCGAAAACTCCCAAAAATCGCCGAAACGCGAATTTAAGCGCGGATACAGTGTCGGAGGAGCGATATCGTATTCTTAAACGCTTGAAAATCGCGCAATTTGACCTACTCGCTCAAAACTCCCGAAAGTCGTCGCAACCCGCCTGGGCGCCCAAGTACGGCTCTTAAGCATGAGCCTAAGGCTTAGTCTAAGCCAAATCGTCAAGACTCTGGTCTAAGCCTAAGCCTAAGCCTAAGCATAAGCCTAGGCGGGATCGTCGGAACTCGGGGGCTATGCCTGAGCCTACATTGCTTTGCTATGCCTATCCAACGATTTTCAACCGTTTAGTTAAAGATGCACTAATTTTTTCCTGAATCTAGTGCACTTCATTGCAATTTCTTTTTACGTTTCCTCAATTACTGAAGAATTTGGTAGTTAACAAGTTTATTGGTCTCATGAGGTAATGGTATAAAATGCCATACAAATGGATTGTCCGCCATAAGCAGTTCGTGGACGGCTTCTCGCTTTATAGGACGGTGGCAAATGCCGAGAAGAAGTTCGATCCATATGGACCCGATGCCAGGGTCTCGAACGACTCTATTCACCACTCCTTGCCACATCTCTCTCTACCAATTCGCCATGATGACTTTTCAAAATGCGCTACAAAGAAGAATGAAAGTAACTCAAGTCGTGAGAGTTCCTGAAACTGTCGTGGCCGTGGAGGGATTAGGCAATGCTTTATCGTCCATGCTTGTCATACATTCTTCGCTGCATACTGCGGTTACGGTATTGGCGATAATGACGCAGGCTCTCATCAGGGCATTGGCCAAGATTGGAACAAGTTCCTTTGCTCAAATGTTTGCTTTGACTGCAAGTAGAACTGGTTTTTTTTAAATACTGTTCTGCTTTTTGTCAGCTGCATCAATTCGATATATAATAAGTGATGCAAAAACACTGCGTTAGATAGCCGAATCATTTCAAAGATGAACGTCTTTTAACTACTTTCAACTTGACCATGTATTGACATTTCTTTAAAAATAATAAAACTAGTGTTTATATCAGAATAAAGATAATAAAGTACAGAGGTTTGTTGTAGATTGATGCCCGAAGGACGCACTATGCATTCGACTAACAAGACGCATCACTGGAGGTGATTGAATGCGTAGATTGTCTATACAACGACCACCGATGGCCTACCAATGAATCGAATCAATATTGCTATCTTCCCAGACCGGTCTGACACCAATTTGCCGACCTCGCATGGGATTGAAGGCATAGTGAGCTTGGTTGCGCGATCGATCCCTTGTGTATTATAGGGTGCCTATAGTAACTACTTTCACACGCCCTCTTCATTAGAACAAGTGCGAAAATTTCTTCTTTCAGGCGTATGAAACACCATTTTGGTTTTATATTCGAACAAAGTTCCTTTTTAGAATACTTAATGTAATCAGCCAAACAATGGAGAAACATTTTTACAAGATAGTAGAAAGTATCAAGAGAGATGAATGTTTTAGCGTTCGCTCATTTAAATGACTACAAGTGTTAAGAATTTGCCTCTGTAAGGAAAGCCATTTCTTGCTCTCACAACTCGTTGAAGCAGGGTGTAAAAAGCCGAGTAGTACTATATTTATAGGAAAAGGCCTGAACGTGGAGATTTTTGCTAGTTTCGCAGTAATAATAGCCCACTGGCTTCCTCCAAAAGCCTTCCTCATCTACAGTTCCTAGTTTGTTACTTTCACTGTAGATTTTATCCCCCTGTACTTTCCAGTAGAAGAAGCACGATGCTAGATCCATTTGTACTATACTATATTTATAGGAAAAGGACGCATGATTCCCAGTCCCAGGGCATTTTTTATAAAAAAAAAGATTGGTATTATTATGGTTTTCGATTACTAGAGAGGCGCATGCAGCGCAGTGGTTGGACGCAAATAAAGGGGTTGGCAACGGAACAGCTACTGGCACCAAGCTTTGCCATTGCGTTTATGTCTAAAATAGGAGCCCCGTTCTCGGTCTTGGGCCGCTACTCTGCTGCAGATACATAGATGAGTGTTTTGTTATCTTTTATACTCAGAAGGAGATGGACAAATGCTTTGAATTATTGAACGAACTGTCTGAGTACATTAAGTTCACTCGGGAGAAACCGGAAGAAAACTGGCTTCCATTTCTTAACGTTCAGATCAACTTATCAAGTTGCGGTTACATGACAAAATGGTGCCGGGAACTAAGTAACAAAAACATCCTAGTCAAGCACTTGTCACAAACATGTTTTGAACAGCCACCGTTATGTGCACAAGTGGGGAACTAAAGGAGGAATCGCGTAACTTGGCTCGGCAAATAGCCATCTCCAATGGCTACGAAAAGTAACCCCATGAGATAAGCTTGGAAAGAGAACGACGCTCCAAAACGAACGCTTTGAAAGAAACAAACTCCCATTTATCTTGCTCGTTGTTAGCGTTGAAGTGGGTTTATCTATAAAGCGATGCTGAAGAAGGGCAGATCTAGAGGAATCGGTGGCGATAATTGAAATACCATCAAATCCGCTATTGTTGAAAGCAACAGACCAACTGTCTTTCCGTTCTATTCAAAAGGTCATAGAAAGTTGTGGGTGTTTGGTAGTGCAGTTTTTTTTATTTTTTAAAGTTATGCGGCGTCTTCTGCTTAATAGCGTTTTATCTATACATCGTTTCAAAGCTTCTCTTCAGTGCTTCAGTTCAGTGCTTAAAATACTTTGGTTAATGTCATTGCAAAGTGGCTTCCACTTAACTTCGGTAGGATTGATCAATGTGCCCTAAAGCTGCTAACATTAGATTGTCATGAAAATTCAATTCGGCTAACGCGATGTTTTAAATCGGTGTCCACAGGTTTTCGCAGTCCTGATGTGGTGTCGAGTCGGATCTTCTTCAGTGAAGCCCCATTTAAATCAACATCCGACTCGGTGCGACGACGAGATACCGAATCGAGAGTGCGAGAAACTGTGGATATCGACTCTGATCACTGGGTCTGAGCAAGGTGAACACATCTAAACGTTAGTCGAATAAAGGTTCCGTATCAACCTCGAGCAAGCTGAACAATGCAAACACTCGCGTCTTGTTCTTTGTAACTCTTGACACCAACTTGGATGACACCAACTATTGAGGAATCTTCTAGTCTGTTGTACTATGCTTTCACAGTTATTTACTCACGGAGAATCTCTGGAGGGACCGGTTCGATCTAAGAGACAGCATCAAACGACTAGAAGAATTCGTGATATCATAAAGAGGGTAAGTTTCACGCTTTAGGATTGTGTAGTTTCTAAAAAATATTGTAAAACCTACTGATTGTTGGGAATTGAGTGATGGTGCGACTAAGCACAACTTAGTGATAAAGGAAGTGGCCAAGTGCTTGAGCAAAAAAAACAATATTGAATAGTAGGAGAGTGCGATCTGTTTGTGTAAGATAGTGAACACGAATTAGAGCTATTTTGATGATCTGCAGAAGTCTCGATATAGATTCTTTGAATCGTTTCTCAAAACTTCCTACTACTTTTCAACGAGAAAATGTGTACTTGATGACTGCTCGAAACACATCGCTTCGCACGTTTGATAGCTCGAGGAATCCAATCGCTAACGACTTCTCTCCATCGTATCTCGTTCATACGCACTACGTGTCGAGGCCCACCTTATCTTCGACTGTTTGGCGTACATAGCGGCACCTACGATTTTTGATTGTTCACGTAGATCGATGCTTCGGATCTCTTCCTTCACTTGTGTGACACGCGATACTCCTAGCATCCTCCTTTAGACTGCGCGTTCAATAATTCTGAGTGGTCTTTCATCCTCCTTACGTAACGACCACGTTCCTGACACATACGGTGAAGTAGAAAGATTCGTCGAGTCGAAAATGTGGGCATGGAGTCGTGTATTCCTTGTTCACTTCACTGCATCCTCGATGATGTTGATAATTTCCCAAGCTGCTCGTTTTCTCCTACTCACTTCTGGAGCCAAGTCGTTTATGATGATGATTTCCCGCCCTATATAGGCGTAGCTGGACTGGACCAATGGGGAGATATTCATTCCGTTGAGCATGATTGGGATATACCGTAACCAATCCGTTTCTCGTGAACATCTTTCTGTGATGTTTAGGCAAAGATCAATCTTTCCAAAAGCCTTATCAAAGTCGGCAGGGCATTTCGTTCCGCTTGGCTAATTTTTGGTGTTGTAAGGACAATGTCATCAGCAAAGCAAAGATGGTGTAATTTCTGATCGTCTATTTTCAATTCCATAGTCTCGCGTTCCAATGTTCGCATGACGTTCTCGAGATTGGCGGTAAATAATTGTGGCGCAATGCTATCGCCTTGCCCAACCCCTTTTTGACGTCAATGTTAACATCGTTGTAGAATGTTGCTATCTTGGTTGTGAAATTTTTGTACACTTCACGAAGGGTCTTTATGAACTGAATGAGGAGTCCTTGACTATTAAGGGGTTTCCATGATAGATTCTATCTCCGTTGAGTCAACGGCCTTCTTTAAATCAATGAAAGTGAGACAGAGCGGTCTTCTGCACCTTCGCGATACTTCAACGTGTTTTGTTATCGTGTGAAAGTGGTCCATCGTACTAAATGCTTTTCGAAACACTGCTTGCTCACATGGCTCTCCTTCGTACAGTGTTCTGTCTAAATCTAGCAGTTGCCGATATCGTGGAGGTCACCCTTCTTGAAGAATAGCATGGTCTTGCTGGCCTTCCTTTAAGTGAAGACCTTGCATTCAGACAGGTAACGTGTAAAGAGCCCTAGCCAGTGTGTATCTGATCTCTTGCAATAGATGTGAAGACGAATATATTGGCGAAACGGTCAGACCTTTATGTATCAGCATAAAAGAACAACTAGATGGTAAACAAGAAATAAAACAAGGTACGCCACTAAAAACGCATATGATACAAAAGAATAGCGGATCTGACCTCGAGATAAATGTTGCTTTCCTCGCACAGGGATTCAAAAACAGCAACGCGCAAACTTTTCGAGGCCTTTAGGATAAGTGCTAAGAACCGGAGAATAAATAGCAGGGAAGAATGCCCTGAGATAGCGCATGATCTAACCCCGTATCTTAGGACTGATTTTTGATGTGAGGTGGTGCAATTATCAACCATATGCGACTCTAAGCGGCTGTTCTTGCTCGGTGAAAGGCAAATAAAAAACGGTAGGTTTTACGAGAAGCCGGTGATCGTGTAATTATTGTTCAAGTTTTCATCTCTCTGTTCGCGTTGTTGAAGCGTTTGACCTAGTAAATTACATATTAGTGTTCCCTTCCAGACTCTGAAGAAGGCGATTCTGCTGAAACAGCTACCGTTGTGTTGTATGTGTTACATTTATAAGGAAGTAAATGTATGCTGAATAACAACCTCGCGATTGCTGTGAAAAGGAGAACAACAGATTAATAATCAATGTTTGTACTGTTTAGCATAAACGAATTTGTGACAAACTTTGATTCGAGTGTGTTTTTCAACGCCTTGGCTTTCTTCACAGCCGACAGCTCGAGTCGGTGGCGAACAGCCGTTCGTCGTCTGGTTGCGGGTTTTCGTAGTGGCATTGAGTCGAATTTTCTCAAGCGAAGCACCTCTCGAACGAGATGCTCACTCGACAACACTACTTTTACACAGTATGGTCGTTGAGTGATTAGCGACTAAAGTTTTCTTTTCATACCGAAAATTCCTGTGCTGACCACTCTAGTACCGAATGCTGCAGGATCAACTGTCGACATGAAAAGAAATCATTGTCAGTTGAGAAATAGTGAACAACCGTCCTCTATAAAACGGGCACTGTCGAGTGCTGTTCTCATTTAAGTGGTACTCCACTGAAGAAGATTCGACTCGATACCACTATGAAGACCCACAACGCGAGGAGCAGCGTTTGCGAACAACAGACGCCGATCTTCGGCTCTCATGAAGACGAAGGCGTCGAAACCCTACGCCCAGTAGAAGTTGCTTAAAAAATCTCGTGTACGCTGAACAATCCTAACAAATTTATTGATTATTCACACCGACCTTAAGTGAAAGTCGGTTCAGTTATTTAAAACAGTGAGTATTTAAAAGAAGCTGTTTATTATTCCAGTGAAAATTGGTGGTTGCGCCATGCATTCGACTTCATTAGGTATCGTTGGAGGTGATTGGATGCATATCTGGCCTTTATAGTGACTCTTTGTGGGCTAGCGTTGTATCGAGCCAGTGTTACTATCCTCCCAGATAAGTCTGAAACCAATTTGCCGACCCCGGAAGGATGGAAGGCTTGGTGGTTCGTGGGCGCGAGGATCTATTCCATATATGTGTTACAGTGGTGCCTCCAACTACTGCGCCACACGCACCCCACAGATACACAAAGGAGAAGAATTCGTGAAACAAGTTGCCGGATTGCCAGACTAACATTGAAATCAAAAAATTCAGTGCATAAAGCTCTCAAAATATTTGAGCTAAATTGCAAAAGTTTAAAAAAATGGACCGTTGGTAGGACCGCGTTTTTATCACGCGTGGACTAACATGGTGCTTAAAACTGATATTTAAATGTGAGAGAGGCACATTACGCTTCTATGCGAACTCTGTGCGGCTGGTCTCCATATAAACATACTCAGAGCAATACTCACAGAAAGGACCAAGTGTGCGAAGAAGCTTATATTGTCTTCAATGCGACCCTAGAGTTGGTTTAGCATTTTCACTGCTTAGTTATGAGATGTTTGGGTGCGTAGCGAAAATTGTGGAAGTGTCAGGCTGTTCATAAATAATGAATAAAGTAACAACCTCCTGTGTTGCTTGTCATGAACACAGTGAATTGTAATATTTGTTCAAACCTTTTGTTATTCTCCTTCTTGCATTCTTCTTTAAATTCGTGTCTTTAGACAGAAAGAAAGAGAGAATTTCTTCGATTGCAAATAACTAAGCTCCTTCTTGCTCCTGTTGTACACGTTGAACTGCAATCGGGCAACCAGAGGTTCAGTAAAGGTTCTTAATATACCACAAAAATTTTTTACGTTTTCTATGTTATTGAACAGTTTTGCGGCTAACTAGTTTATTGCTTTCAAGCTGCAACGGTTTAAAAAAAAATTTGTCCACTCCATACAGTTGTCGGCCGACTTACTTCATGAGACGGTTGTAAATGCGGAGAAGAAGTTTGATCCAAACGGATTCGACGCCAAGTTTCTTACCACACTGTTCACCACGCTTTGCCACATCTCTCTCGACCAGTTCGCCATGATCGGGTTTGTGGTCTGGAGAGACATGTTTCCTTTCAAAATGAAAAAGCGTTGAAAAGAAAGCTGTCCAAACCGTAAGTTCCTGAAATTGACAACGCTGAGGGTGGAACTCCCATTACCATATTTCCAGCACTTATCGTGCAGTCCATGTTGCATACTGCAGTCACCGTGTGTCCAAATATTTTTCATTTCGGCATCATGTTCGATGCGACTGAAAGAAATTGCTTGATTGAAGGTTCTACCTCCGTTTAGAAATCAAGCAACTACGAGAATTACTTCATTTCGGTGATTTTTGCCTATGAAAAGTTGGTGTACAACCACCAGTGGCCATAGCGGATCGTTTAGAAGTAGTCTATGAAGTAGTCAAGCGATTTCAAAGACCTTTTTTGAAATGGATTGAACCTATCAACTGTTGAGATTTTTTTATTTTTGGAAGAAAACGTATATTTTCATTAGAACGGGGTTCACAGTCTTTTCGCTTGGCGGTTTTACTTGCAGCTAACTTTGTACTGTCTCAGTTCAACTGTTTCGGGAAAACTTAACATAAAAAGCCTTTATTTTCAAGATTACTCTAAGATTTGACAATCTCAAAAACAACTTTCCAGTGTGATTTAAACGACAGAAGAGATACGCATTTTAAGATTTTCCAAGTGAAAGGAACTTATTACATTTTTTTTTGAAAAGTAGAAAGATAAATATTCACACAAATAACCCATAAAGTGGATTCTAAGCAGTTCAATCTACTAGCTTTTCGTGGAAACACTTATGTCCCATTGCATTGTCTACCGGTGATCTAAACGACCTGTGATGTTTCCTTCGCAGTGCAAGTCTTTCCTTTCTTTAGACTCTAAATCTGCCGATCGGCCGTTGGGTATTGAAAACCCACCAGCAATCACGTCCCCAAGGTTAGCACTAGCACTGTTAACATCTACGTCCATGCATTGGAGTGGTTCGTAATTTATTCTTACTGCGAGCTGATCCAAAATGATTTGGATTATGGGATCAGGGAGGCCGGCGGCACGACCTTGTTGTTCGAGAAGGTCAAACACCTGAAGAAAAGAGTTTTCGTTAACTAGAAGAATTTTCAGGGAGTTTTTCAAGTGAAATACAAGAAGCCAGACAAGCCGGGTTGAAATCAAAATGCCGTCGAATCCTTTAAAAATTGAAGGTTTCATTAAACCTGTCCAAGAAATGAGAACTCACTGCTTGCATTACAGTACGCATCAAGAATCCACTGGCCTCATTTGCACTCGGTGAGGTCTGAGCAGCTGCACCAGTTGCCATTGAGAAAACCATCTGCACCGGCAAGGTGAAGCCGGTAACGTTGAAGGTCCTTGTGCTCATTGCGGCTGAAACTCAACAAACTTTTCTACTGAAGAATTACGTAAATAGAACAAAGAATGCGCAACTTTTTTAATACATAGATGACATGTTAGGATTGATGAATTTTTACAAACAAATGATTGGAAAAAATTGTGAAGCAGTTAGATAAACGCGGATTTTTTTTTCGTGAAACAACCACAATGATGCTGAGATATTTGCAAAACTCCAGACCGCAGGTGTCTACGGTGGGGAACGTAAGCACTATTGTCATTTCCAGGGAGTAACGAGTTCACCACCACACCATGCGAATCCCTCGTTTCGCCTGTCTCTCAGCTTGTTCTATCGACCACTGCCGTCAGCAATCACCCGTCAACGGGATTGTTCGGCAGAGTGCAAATCGGCATGATCGTTAGAACTAGCTCAGAGACCGGGCGAAACGGGAGACCCGATGGTGTGGTGGTGAACACGTTACTCTCCGGAAAAAGACAATTCTGCGTTCGTTCACCACCGCAGACACCTGCGGTCCGGAGTTTTGCAAATATCTCAGCATCATTGTGGTTCCTCCGCAAATACCTTACCTTAAAAAATTTGTAAAATGGCAGTAAATAAAAAACTCAACATTGTAAAGTGAGGATTGCTCAATCTCGCCGTTATTGATAACAAATATTGTGATAGTTTGGCTCAGCCACTATTGGGCTGGGGAACGAAACTATTTCTTTTGAAATATTGTTCTTTGCGCTACGACTTTCGTTTAAAGCAACAAAATACTAGAGATGTTAACATGATTGAGGTTCATAAATTTAAGCTTCAAGTTGCAAGTGTTTTTACTACAAGAAAAAATATTTTGTTTAATACCTGGTCCAGCTGTACATCCGAACACTGTAGTTATGGTGAGAAGAGAAAACAGCAACGGACGTGCCATAACATTCGCCATGTTTGCCGCACTAGTCATTATTAGGAGAATCGCACGTTCGGTAGGGTTGTGGAGAACTCGGCGATTGCCTTCTACTAAGAATTTGTACGCAGTGGCCACAACGCAGGTGTTTGTGATCTATTTGACATTTTGAAGACGAAAAGAAACTTCTTCAAATCCGTCACATTCATTGTGTCGGCTTGGGCATTGAGGACTCTGCTTTTTCCGAAGCACATAAAAAATGTGCAAATAAGGTACAACGTGTGCCAAGCGTTGAACGAGAATGACGTGTAGAGCGGCATTGCTTAATTCATCGAATGCGCCGATTTCTCAACTGCTATAGTTTAAATTGGGATATCGGCCATGTGATTTTATTGCTGTGACATTAAATTTTAACTTTCCCACAGATGAGGAAATGCAGAATTGACAAAACGGCATCGTGAAAGATGCACTTTGGGGAGAAACTCCATTCATAGATTTATCGAATGACAGGAAGGAAACACAGCTTTTCCTCAAGCAGCAATCGATCGGCAAACACCAAAAGAGTCAAAATCGCATTCGTTTACCTACTATCGTTTTCATTTCGAATTCACTGTGGTAATGAGATTCCAGCCTTTGCGGCAAGCGTGGCTTGGTATCCCTAAGAAGCTCATTTGCAGAAGTTTCCTAGATGATTAATTAACTGCGTCTTGAAAAAACAACTACATGAGGGCACAAGGTGTTGTCATTTCGTGCTAATATCCTACACTATATTGAAACAGACGGTCCAATGAAGCGAAAAAGGAGACTGTTGGGAGCAACAATGAGCTTGCTTTGCGATTTCTCTGGCAACCTTTTTAAACTTTCCAGACTTCGGATGAAAAGCAAATGTTTATGGGCCCGCTGTTTGAGTCTCCGCGTAATTCCTTCGTGTGAAGCAAAACAATTTTTATTATTGAGCAGTTTTGACGGAGGCAGTGGCCACCTCATGTGATGAGTAATTCCATCGCCCTCAATCGTTTTTTGAATAAGAAAAGTATGGAGAACGATCACTTGCGAAACGCTAGACATTCTCGCAGGCTTTTTTGAGTCTCTTTCTGTTCATTTAGTGGTTTGTGTGCACGAACATATGTTGGAGCTGTAGTATTGACACCTATTTGAGAGAAGTGTTGCAAAAACAGCAACTCAATCCCCATTTGTTGGTTTAAATTCAGCACACGTCATTGAATGTTCATATGCGTCCCTCAGTGATTAGCAACGAACTGTTTCAAAAGTTGTCTACCTAACGACTGCTTGACTGAGAAGTTTTATTAGAAACTTCTCTCGATGACGTACAGAAAAGTCCAGGAATTCTCTGTAGGAAATTCTCGCTATCAAGCGAGGAGCGTTAAGACGACAAATGTGAAGCTCTCACTCAATTCCAACATGTAGTCGGAACTATTCATCACGTATTTCTGTCATAGAGTTTCTCGTCTTTCGCACGTAAAAATAGAAAATATTGTCGGCCGTTTTATGGCGTTTTCATGAATGATGAAAGGAAGCTGAACAAGCACCTGCGTACTGTTTCGATGAATTTCCGAGCTATGATTAGCATCTCCACAAAATATTCCTTGTATTTTTGACGCGTTACCGTAATGAGAAAGCCCGTTTTCGTGAAAAAAAAACCGCCACACCAATTCTCCCGTGTATCGCAGTGGGAAGTGGTGGACTGTAATAGACGCATGGGCATAGATTCGTTCAGTTGAGTTCTTCGATGAGTCTCTGAGAGCTTTCATTTGGAAAGCTTTTCAGTTTCCTCTACGGCCCGCAAATAGTGCGTCAACGAGCCACTGTGAGTCATTTTATAGGTGAAATACGCATTAGTCACCTCTTAGATTTTCTTGATAAAAGTCGAACGAATGCCGAATCTCATATGGATTAATCAGTACCCGGATTTTTTTGTCCTTTTTTATAACTAAATTTTCACCTCAGCAGTGCAAATGCTTTATATCGTTACTGGCTGAAACCGTGAAATTTTCGAGAAGCATCCATTAGACTCTTTAGTGTTCCGTTTATTACAAGGTCATGACAATCGCTTTTCCGACAGTTTCTTCGTCGATATCGAATTTTGCATCCTTCAGGAAGAATGTGTTTACGGCTCATTCGCATCGACCTACTGCTAAGGTTTGACGTCAATTGTGGTGAAGTAGGAAAAGAATTTGTCGTTTTGCAAAGATAATATCAGACGCTCCATAGCCGTTCCACTAAGAATATTGAGTGGATCGTTGGGAGCGAGATCATGAAATGAGTTGCTGTGATATACTTTATGAAGGGTGAGGAACTCCTTCTGTAGTTAGGTTTATCAGAAAAATAATCATTGAGAGATAGATTTCGTTTTCTATCCATATACGTGCCGAACCTTCTTCTTAATTCTTCCAACGAAAACAGGTTAGATAACGTGAGAATACTAAATAACAGTGAGAATAGTGACGCTAGAGGGTTCTCAGGTATGATCGGTCGGTGATATGAAAATAAGGTGTTGTTGAGTGTTGTTGACACTGTTGCAGATAGATATATGTGGAACGAATGACGTGGTTTGACGATGAATCGAGTCAGAAGATTGCACCTTCCCAAACAAGATTTAGGTAAATCTGCGAACTGTTCATGAATGGGGCTTGATCAATCTTTTTCTTCATTGAGTCGTAGAGCACCATCAAAGATGTGCACGTCCATCATAGGACGCATAGCGACGTCAGCTGTTAAACACCTCCGCTTCCGACGTTTCACCACACAAGTGCAATCACTCCTCCATCCACAGTTCAAATTGGTACCTCACCTGCCTAAGAGGAGAGAAACACTGCCTTTACGCATCAGTAGTTTTATATTTTATTGAATTTGCTAAGAACGCATTGTATACTATACGATGCATAAAATACGATGCATGCCATGGTTTCCAATGAAAAAGATTTTTTTCTAAGGCTCCGTCCTAATCTCCTCACCTCTCCTTAGCCCACATAGAAAATGAAACTGGTTATTGAGCAGTTTCGTATAGTAGGGCGGAGTTGTACATGACTAGTAAATCCCGTTTATTCCCTTTAATGATTTTTTTAGAAATGTTTAGAAAAAACCACGTATGAAATGCGAGAAGATCTTGCACGTTTTAGTCACTTCGTGTTGTTAACATTTTATTTCAAGCTTGAGGGCTTTTGCCACTGTTGAGAGGCATTGGAAATATGTGCTTGATAGAATAATCATGTCCACTCCTAATTCAAACCTCTCCCGCATCAACGATGTTTATCAGTTTTCAAAAGTTTTCTCAGTAGGAGAAGGTGAAAGCCGTTCAGCATTTCACAAAGTTTCTATCTAGTAGGCAATTATTTGTCTGTGACGTTTTCTAAAAACCTTCAACTGGTGACCTCTAAGAAGGAGAATTGGAATATTTTTGTGAGATATTTTCGTCAGCACGCGAGCTGCGTCATGGTAGAGCTCAAACTGTGTGAAGCTTCCATCGAATTCCAATATTATGAAAATTCACGTACAACGAGTTTCATACGGAACTTTCCATCCACGCGGAACCACTCGAAGGCGTAGTCACCGTTGTGAATGCAGCACTGCCTTCATGTGGTTTTAACAAAGGTGAATATGAAGCGCCGAATTGTTTTAATGAATTTCTCAACAACGAGCAGTTTCGCTGCAAGATTCTACTCCCTCCTTCAATGCACTTCCGCAACCAGAGAGAGAAGGCTGCTGGAGATATTGATTCCACTGCTATCATCGTGTTTGTTCAACAGTGGTACAATTGTTTATATCAAAATCCATAATAGGTGCAGTGTTCATTGCATTATACTTCTGCACTGAAGCATTTAATGGTTTTTCAGCTGTTCTTGATTCCTAGTAGCAGGAAACATGCGACGTAGCAATGTTGCCAATAAATATTATGTCTGACGAAACGGAAACGTAGTAATGTGAAACCATCAGCTGCGCTGCTTGGAGGTGTGCTGTCTGGGGGTACGCTGCTTAGCTGTGGGCTGCCTGGGGGTGCGCCCTGAGACTCTTATGAGATTTTTTACAAACCTTGAACAAAGATGAATAGGCAATTATTGTACATTATGCAATATACAGTATATACAATATTTAATGAATTTGTAAGCGCCAAGCAGTTTCACACCAGTTTTCACTTCATCAGTCGTATGAGTTAGATCGCTATTCCTCCAAGCAGTGAGTTTTTGGAGCAGCAAACACTACCTTTCTAGGACTCCGTCTATTAGCAGGTCGAGATAGTCTCCTTGCGATTTTCCCTGCTACCATTTCGAATTTCAAATCTTTTTTTATTGGGGCGGAAAGGGTAGGATAGCTGAACGGACTGTGCTGCCTGCCATAATTTCACCTCTGATGAATATAGAAAGGACGTCATCTCAAGCGAAAAAGGGCACATCAGACAGTGTGCAACCGTTTCAACAATGATGTAGAGTGGATCGCTGAGAGCACTTGCTGTGGTGGACTTTCGGGGGGCAAAGAAATTTTTGAAATTGTGGCTCAGCTGCGGGAATAAATATGTGTTGCAAGAAAGATATCTTTTCGTGTAGGCTAGAATGTGGAACTTTGTTCGATCTTTCTGGTGAGACCTGAGGAAGGGTAAAGGGAGGATTGAATGAAAGTGGAAATAGCGGCAGTGAAGAATGGAACCGAATGGCGTTCCTTGTCTACTGTTCAAATAGAGGGTTATTGTGAAAGCGAAATGTTGTGGGCAGCTTATTGGCACTGTTGACGACACATGTAGAGCAGGATTTCTCTTGACGTAGAGGATGGTCTCTAAACTTCCGAGCAGTACAAGCAGTTTTCTATCAAAATCAATGATCAGTTTCGAATCGAGCGAGTTGAGATTTTAGGAAAAAGCAATTAGTCCATTGCGACAAAAGGAGGGCCTGCAGTGAACTATGCAGTTCTTCTTGGTCCGTTTTTCAATGTCCCGCCACGCTAGCGCTGCTTTCGAAGCTAGCTATGGAGATCGTTTTAAAGCGCTCACCACAAAATTCTTCCAACACTTTGGACACTTATTTGATACTTGAATGGCCCATCCTCACTAGTTGTGCGGGCGGCAGCAAAACTTCCGTCTAAGCACTGTGGTTTCCTGGAGTCCCGACGTCACCCTCGCCAAATTCCGCCCCCAAGTCTTCACCACCTAGGCAGGAGCCGCCCTTGTGAATCAGAGGAAGATTTGCCATCATGGAACTAGTTTGGTGCAGGTAAGGTGGAACATCCTGGTATTGGCTAAGTGTTGGCTGAGCTTCCTGACGGAAATATCGGACTTCTTCTCATCTTGGGAGGCCCCTGCTGAGAAGATGAATCTTCCTTGCTGTGGATCGCAGACCGACACCCAGGAACACTTCCCAGCTACGATGAGGCGTTAAACCATTGGGAGGACACCTTGTGTGTGTTGGGAACACTTCCTTTACGCTACCGTAATTAGAGAGCTAGTGTGGAAAAAATATGTCATTGTTTTTCACTTCAGGTCGTATGGGTCCTTTATATTGTTATCTCCTTAAATGTCCAGTGTTTTAGAAAAAGCAAATTTTAGTCTGTCTTAGACTTCTACGCTTGAAGGATTAAAATAGTCGACATTCGATGCCTTCGATGCCGCACCAAATTTTGGTAATTTCCTCAGTAAAATATATCGGCTTCACTTGGCACCTTCTCTTTGCTACGCACGTGCATCAGGCTTAGAAAATTCGAGGAACGGGTCATCTTAACGCAGAAGGAAGTATTAGTCGGTCCAATTTTCGAAGAACCTACACGATTGCATTGGCGCCCCATTAGTGCAGTGTTCGAAGAACGTGAGGATTTTACTCAGTTCTAATGTGGAAAGAGAGCTCGAAGAGAAATTTTCTACCAAAGAGTTTCGCCTTTACCTATAGCAAATCGATGTCAGCTTGATGAATTTATCGGTCATGGTATTACAAACTTCCATAGGAGAGGAAGACAACAATAAATTTCTGTGCTGTATAAATTGCACTCTGAAGCGAAAAGCAATTTCAACGCAACGTTATCTTTCCTCATGGTCGCAATTTGTTTTGATCCAGCCTTTTCTTTCTATATGTCAATGATCTGTTATTTAAGTTTTCCCCGAACGGGAATTGCCATGTTTGATGTTGTTTTTACCAATGCTCGACAAGGAAAAGAGCGCATTCTCGAAACAGACTTCTGTTTCTCATCTTCTGCAGGAACAGTATGTATGTTGTTCATCGCTAGTAAGTCGACTCTTCGTTAGAGCAGCAAGTGTGGCGACGCATTGGCTACAGATAATAAGCGAATATCGAGTTCGAAAGCCACGTATTGGCAAAAAAGGTATGGTGTTTTAATTGTGAACTCTTTGAACACTAGGTGGAAATTAACAGTAGCGGGATAATATTCTTGATGGTAGTTCTTTAACAGATCATAGAAATTCACACTCTCTCGTTTGTGTGAAGATAGCATCTGTAGAGCCTACTAACCGTCGTGATCTTATTTGTCGAAGACACGTATTTGATTATCTCCGTCATCTGTCCGTAGTTAAGCATGGTTTAATTGAGAATCACTGTGTGATATCTGCAGCAATCTTTTTCTGACCATTGTTTTGAGGCTTTTCACCATTCCACGTAATCAAATGACACTTTTAGTTGTCACGGCAGAGTGTTAACCTGGTCTGTTTGGAGTCAGTGGTGTTGTTTGTTAGGGTAGTCTCGTAATCAACCTCTCATCTCATCGTGTAGAATGCTGGACTTTAAATTTCACAAGGAACCTTGCTGTAGTGACATCAGGTGAGACAAACTGGTATTACTGGCAATGCTGTTCGAGGGTGTGCCATCGTTTTCTTTATGAGTTATCCGATCAGCGATTGCTTCATCATGGAACGACTGCACTAAAAAGAATGTTTTCGGGAAGAAATATTTTTATTTCCCGCAAAAAGACTTTCCTAAAAATAGACTGGTTTACTAAATCTAAATTTTTGGCGACTCCTTCATCTTCGCATAGAGGGAAATACTCCGTTATCTACGTTTTCTGATTAAAAAGAAAGTTCTTTTAAGAGCAATGACATCCTCGAAGGGCACTCAGTTTTAGCTTAATTCTGGAGAAGTTTATCTATTCCTGTTGGTGATTTTTAAATCTAAAGAAATAAAGATCTCCATTATTAGTTGTGCATATGTCGTAATTAGCAAAGGTTTCTAAGGTTGTGTACAACGAGGATTTCAGCCCTTTACTGAGTTCTATCCCGCCAAAGTCAAGACCACAAGTTCAATTTTTTAGTAGTAATGCCACAGCGCTGACTTAATAAGATATGTAGTTTTGCGAAATTTAGAGATAATTGTGCTTAGGCCTTGTTTCTTTTTATGTCATTGTGTTTTACTCATTTTTCATCTCTTTGTTCGGAGGTGTCGTTGTTGCTAGTGGAAATTAGGTCTTTCGAGTCAGTTCTCGGCACTTTATGATCACTAGCTTTGAGTGAAATGCTCGACTCCGTGGAAGTTTCCATACGGGAATTTTTCGTAGTTGTCGCAGAGCAATACCTCAAACTTGGGCATCTAAGCCGTTTATGACCGTGATAATTCAAGAGTGACAATATGACAACATCGGTTGACAATACAGACTCAAACTTGGTATCAGGATCAAGTTAGTGGGACAGCAAAGTTAATATACAATAGTGAACATGTACATGAAGAGTTAACACCCTTGGAATAACTACATGGCGTATCACACATAATGAGCAGAATGGGCGGAGTGCCTAAGGATACGAATACGATACTGACTCAAGCGGCTGCTTAAATGGCTTCTCGAAATAGCGGTGTTTTCGCAAAGGTCCAGAACTTATGCCGGAAACATTCGTCGACTTCCACATCCAACTCCCTCTTGATCAGGTAGATGGCTGAAAACGGTTTCCCAAAGAACTTCGTGCCCTTTGTGTTATCGTACTCGTGATGGTTTGGAACAGAAATAACACAGAACAGATTCCGATTGCATAAAAGTGTTTGAATAGCAAAAGCTGCTTGTGACAATTAAAGTTTCTTAGAATGAAGTGAAAACATTTATATCCTGCAAGATTGTTAACCGATATGAGGGATGACTGAAGCAGTTATTGTAGGAACATACCATAAGATGAAAGAATACCAACTATTCTGGAAATATTTGCTATAAAAAGATTCATTGTGCAAAATCTCATTGGACCGTCCGTATCCCGGAATTACATATGGGAACGCTTCAAAGATGTCACGTTACCTGCTTCGCAAAAGGCTAAATTTCGTAATACCTTCATATTTATAATATGTTGCAATACTGACGGCTCCGTGAAAAAACATTCTGAAATTCTTCCTTTACTTTTCCGAAAACTTTTTTAAGATTCTGGAGTAAGTACTTATTTAAATTGTTGTTTCCGCGGCTTCTGTCTAAGTGTAAAGCGTTGTGACGGAACAGGTTTAATTCGCTTATTTCCACATTGATTCGTAGCTCTAAAGTAAAATAAAGACGATGACATTGTTATAAGAAATATACGGCGAAAGTAAAGCTTGAGAAATAACATGTAAAGGATGGAGGCGAAAAACTGAGAATGGAGAAAAAGTGGATCGACATTTAAAAAATACGTAATGGTAGTAATTTGGATTGAAACCAGTTAATATTTGTAACGTTTTATTTTTGTTCCCTCCCAAAGGCTTACTGCCTCATCGTGGCTGCGAGGTGTTCATGCGTGCTGGTTACGATGTGCAGCGGGTGGGAATCATACTCCAGGCAGGGTCTTCCAAGCTGAGAAGGACTCCTGCGTTATATCAGGAAGCCTAGCTAAGAGTAAGCCAATACCAGGATCGTCCACCGTCCTGTAATGAAAGTCGCATGGTGGTAACCCTCCTTCTGATCCACAACGGCGGTGACAGTCAGTGGTGGTGACTGACTACCTGGAGCCGACTTTCGCCAGGCTGATCTTGGGACTGCTGAGGAGCAGAGTGAGTGGAACAGCAAAACTCCAAAAAGTAGAGAACATGCTGTGACCTGCGCAACCAGTGAGGAAGGGCCGTCCAAGTATCCAAGTATTCAAGGATTTCTACTTTACTTCGCCCAACAAGTTGCTGTTGTGAGTACGTTAGGAAGAATTGGTGAATTTGCCACCACTATTCCTCGATGATGTGAACATTCGGACGGAGACGAGTCAGCTTGCTGTGCCGAAAACCAGATTCTCCTCTGGCTTAGGTGCAGCGGTTTTCTTATAACTTCCATTTCCTGTGTCTGATGTTTCCATTTGTTATACTACATCTCTTTATATCAGTTAATCGTGTTGCACCCTTTCCTTATCACATCAAATTTGGAATGGTTTCTCGGAATAACAATGTAAAGAGAGTTTTTGTAGAGCTCAATATTTCAACACTCTCGCGACTTCGCCTATTTTTCGCTTTTGGCGCGCAATGGAGAATGGATAATTATTCTCTTTACCTACTATGACACTTGTGGATGTCACACTGACCGGTCCATCATTACTTATCTTTTTCCCACTCCCCTTACTGTCACTTCCTTCCTAAAAATCGGTTTGTGTCAGCGTTTTGGAAGAATTTCTGTTGTTCTCTTATTCTATGCGTCTTTCATGTTCTGCTATAGAATCTCCCTCCCAGCGGTCTACCGCCTCATCGTGGCTGAGAGGAGTTCCTGACTGTCAGACGACGATGAACAGCGGAGGGATTCGTCTCTCCGGCAGGGTATCCCAAGCTGAGGAGTCCGGCGTATTCATCAGGAAGCCCAGCTAAGAGTAAACCAATACCAGGATCCACCACCCTCTTGGTATCAAAGTCGCATGGCGGCAAATCTCTCTGATCAACAAGGGCTGTGACTGTAATGAGGACATGGGGCAGGCTTTGACCAGGCTAACCTCGGGATTCTGTGATTATTCAGGGAAATCCGGGATTATCTACGATTTTATCCTTTCTCATTTGGATACCTGACGGCCCATCTTCATTGGTTGTGCGGGTTCCTATATATGCCCCATTTTTCAGAGTTTCGCATGTTCAGCTATTCGGTTTCTCTGAGGTCAGCCAGGCTAAGGTCTGCCCCAGGTCATCTTCACCTTATCCAATCGCTGCCCTTGTGGATCAGATGGAGATATGCCACCACGCGACTAGTTTGATGCCAGGATGGTGGTGAACCTTGGCATTGGCTTACTTTTACCTGGGCTGATGAAAACGTCGGACTCCTTCTCAGCTTGGGAGACTCTGTTGGTGGGGATGGACCTACCGCCGTACATCGCAACCCGACACCCAGGAACTCCTCTCAGCTACGATGAGGAGGTAGACCGTTGGAAGGATGATCTTGATCACTGTTTGTAAATCTATTACATTCATTCATTAATTTCATTTTTTCTTAGTCGGTCGTTAATAGCAAACAAATAGACATTGGATGGGATCGGGTTATCTTTACAAATATATTTTCTCACAACACGTTACCATTTGTAGCGTCAGTTTTTTAATAGAACAATAATGTGTTGTGGCGTTACACTGAGAATGCTCCTCTACGTGAACTCTGTTCTGTCACCATATCTTTTATGTCCTATTAGCTGTGACTCTCAATCAACTTCCAGGAGACTATTTGTGGTCTATTGCAGCTGCTGTACGCTGCCTTTCCAGTTGTGATCAGCACTTACTACTTCAACTGTTGATCTTGGACAAGGCAGTCATTAATGATAAGCACAACCAGGTAAGTCGGAACGCAGTTTGTAGGTATCGGCATATTCTTCCGAAGAAATTTTATGCCAGCACCTGTAATGAAGCTAATAAATTCATCTCGAATGTAGCAACTGAGACAACAACTGAGTCTAAACTTATTTCACTGATTTTTTTCGAGGTGTTCTATTTTTTGACATTTACTGTTTTCTTGTACCTGGATTGCTACTTATTAAGTCATAGGTGCTGCAGCACATTTTTTACTTATTTCTGCTAGTAATCGAAGTCCCAATAACTCGTAAAATTTTAGCAATAGCGAAACAAGACGCAGCCGCAGTACAAGAGGAAGTCCACTGCGCTATGGAGAACACGCGCAACCATGAAAACCTCTCGCAAATACACCCAATTGGCATCCATGGTTTCAGAATGCTAAATGTGTTATGGCTGTAAGAGAATGTACCAGGAAATAATCAACACTTATTAACAACACTATAAGTGTTGTTCTTCTACCGTATAACGAGTGAATTGACGAGTACCATGTGAAGTACTTTTTTTATTCTATGTAATTACAATTTTGTAACATGACTGATGGATTCAGTACCAATCTGTACGTTCTGTCAGTGCTAGTATATATTGGCAGCACAACGTCAATGACGAGCTACTGTTTGTTGCCTAATTTGCCAGTATGGCATCAAATCCCTACTGTTGTATAGAATGAGTTGTAATTTATGGAATCATTACCTCATTTTGCAGAGTGTTTAAAACTATAAAGGTGTTGCAAGAGTTTCTTCTCGAAAGATCGACTTTTTAATAAATTCTGCACAAGTGAGCAAATTATTCCCGTCAACGAACAAGTATCTTTGACGAGCTGACGCTAGATCTTTTCCGTGAATCTCGGCTTTTCCGTAGCTGACGTTAAATCAAATTCAGTTCTCAAGTCGTACAGTAGTGCATTCTTTGTCCAGTTTTCTGCGGTTAATACTACACTAAAACCTCGCTGGAAAACTTAGTGCTTAAGTTTGATCTATTACAAACACACACCGCTTCTTTTTATTGGTTGTTTTTTTGAAGATCGAGATCGATCACGTGCTTCTAACATCCGCATAGTTCACAGAAAACATTTCTTCCTCATAACATCGAAATCGTCTTGAGGAAGAAAAGGTTGAGGCAAAGAGTTTTCTCAAACCAATCGGGCTTTATCACAAAAAAAATCACCTAAGTCTTGCTCCAATCAGTACCACACAGTCAGACTCTCAGATTGCAAATGAACAAGCTGGAGCGAGTGATCTTAAGACGTTCTCTGTGGTCGTGAAGCAAGTGTTCTTCGATGAAAACACGCTTGCTTATCCCATGTATAACTAGTCATTAAGATGTTTCTCTTAGACTCATGAACCTTAGATGAGTGTCGATGCAGACTCCTTTACCGCCTGGTGTTGGTAACCACGGCAACCACTTTTGGTAAGGGAAAAAGAAAACGTAAACTACGCCGATCTTCGGCTCTCATGAAGACGAAGGCGTCGAAACCTACTCCTAGTAGAAGTTGCTCAAAGAATTCGTGTACGCTGAACAATCCTAACAAATTTATTGACTATTCACTCCAAGCTTAAGTGAAAGTCGGTTCAGTTACTTAAAAGAGTGAGTATTTAAAAAGAAGCTGTTTATTATACCAATGAAAATTGGTGGTTGCGCCATGCATTCGACTTCATTAGGTATCGTTGGAGGTGATTGAATGCATATCTGGCCTTTATAGTGACTCTTTGTGGGCTAGCGATGTATCGAGCCAGTGTTGCTATCCTCCCAGATAAGTCTGAAACCAATTTGCCGACCCCGGAAAGATGGAAGGCTTGGTGAGCAGTGGGCGCGGAGATCAGTTCCGCGTCTTTGTCGCAGTGGCACCTCCAACCACTGCGCCACACGCGCCCACGACAAACCACTTTTGGTAAGGAATTGCTGCACCATCGTTGGTCCATGCTCTGAACATGTAGCTCCTACGATCTATCACATATCTCAAGAGAGAATCTGACATGAATCTCCTTTCAAATCGAAAACAGTAGTTTCACATCATTTCCGAAAAGTATTCACGATTTCAGTATCGATGAAGTCATATTTCGCAATATACCCCACTATTGAAAAGCAGTAGCCAGCAAATAATAAGTTAAAATTGTGACTATAACTACAGCCTCAGCTTAACTAGGTTCGTTGCCGATTTGAGCTCCCTAGGTAAGTTCCGTAGACGGATGATTGCTGATGGTGTTGGTTGATAGAACTAGGTGAGAGACAGGCGTAACGAAGGACCCACATGGTATGGTGGTGAACGCGTTAGCTCCATGAAAGTGGAATGCCGCGTTCGTTTCCCACCGTAGATACCTGTGGGATGGAGTTTTGCAAATATCTTAGCATCATTGAAGTTAAATTCACGATCAGTTCAAATGAGCTGCACCAGACTCTAACGAGTTTACTCAAACTGTGGAAATGATTGACTAGCAATAGAAATTGAGCCCTTAAAAAATTATTTTGTGAAACTATATGTACCAGTTTTTGTGGTTGTCTGCAATTCTTTGGCCTAAATGTGTCTTCCAGTTGCTGATATTTGTTAATCAAGCAAAAAGCACAAAGCGAATTTCTCTAGTCGGTACCTTCCTGGTTATGGGCTAAATGACGACTGAAAGAATATGAAATGGCACCAATTATTTGTGTGCAACATTACCTTTTCCAACAATGACAAAAAGGTTTCTCAGCTTTCTTGATAGTTTTGGTACCACTGCGTACAATTTCTACTGGTGGAAGTCATACGGGTGACAATAACGGCACCTTTAAGGCAATCCTACATATTATTTTACCTTAAGATCAGTACCGAAATACGACAATATCTTTCATGACGTCACCTATGAATGTTAACGGAATAGTCAAAGTTATTTATGGAAAGAAGAAGAAAAATAAATGACAATAGAATATCTCCAATATGGGCAATAATGAATTACAAAAGGCGTGCGTAGCGCAGTGGTCGGAGGCACCATGCAGTACGATATGGCATCGATACCCGCGCAATGCTCACCAACCCTTCCATCCATTCGGGGGCCGGCAAATTGGTACCAGACTTGTATGAGAAGATAGCTGCACTGGTTCGATACATCGGTAGGCCACCGCGAGTAATTTTAAAGGCCAGATATGCATTAAATCACATCTCCAACGACGCTTAATGAAGTCGAATGCATGGCGCATCCCTGAGGGTACGAATGAAACATTTCAAAGCCCTTAATCATTATCGCGCGAAAAGATACAGCTCCAGCCTCACTGGAGTGCAAAAACGTGGTATGCGAGAGGTACGAGAGCTGTTAAGGTTGAAAAGCATAAAATTCCCTTATCAGTTAAATGTTAAGATAACGAAAAAGCATCTTGAAGATGCTTCACTTAATCGCCCATCATCTGAGAGAGATTTTGAAAGTAAACACCGAAAATTGAACCACCAATGGGTCAAAATGGCAAGGGCTGCTGGTTTAAAACCATCAGTTATCTCTCAACTAAAAGTTGAGTTACCAACATGTCCCGTCTTGTACTTGCTTATAGAAACTCATAAGCTAGTATCCAGCGATGATATTGCGTCTACCGATCCGTCATTGTTTAAGGTTAGACCAATCATTAGCTGTGTAGACGGGCCAACGGATAGGATAGACATGGTTTTTAACCCTAATATTTAACCAGTTGTTGAAACATATTCCAGCCCACCTTACGAATACCCAGATGTTTCTGGATCGTCTACGTACTGCGCAGCCCAGCAGCGCGTGTGTGATGGAGTCGTTCGACGTTAGCGCCCTCAATACAAACGTGTCGAATGACTCCGCAATGCAAGCCGTATTCGAACCCCTGATGCGACACGAAGGAGAAACAAACATGTATGGCTTCAAGATAGAGCAGTTGATGGCACTCTTAAAAAGAATGATTGGGCTGCTCAATCTTCAGGTGGTGCGGAAAGTGCTACGCTCAAATAGGAGGGTTGGCAATGGGACAGCGACTGGAACCAAACCTGGCCATTGCGTTTATGTCTAATATGGAAGCACCAGTGATCGATCTCGGGCCGCTAATCTACTGTAGATATTTAGATGACTGTTTTGTCCTTTGCTCAACACAAGAGGAAATGGACAAACATTTCGAGTTGTTGAATGAACAGTCAGAGTATATCAAGTTCACCCGAGGGAAACCGAAAGAATACTGGCTTCCATTCCTGAACGTCCAAATTAGCCTGTCAGAAAATGGCTACATTACGAAGTGGTACCGAAAGCCAAGTAATAAAAACATCTTGGTTCATTACCTCTCCTCTCACCCCTCTCACACGAAAAGGGCGCTGGTAAGAAACATGTTTCGAACATCAACCAACGTGTGCACGGGAACAGAGCGGAAAGAGGAGTCCAGGAACTTGGCGCTGCAAATAGCCATTTCTAATGGCTACGAAACTGTAGCTCGGGACAGGTGTAGAGGAAATTCTAGGCCTCCAACCGGCAACTCTAGCGATAAAATGGTCCCGTTTATCCTACCCTTCATCTCAAATGATGTAAGTGCAGCTATAAAACGCTGCTTAAGAAAGGCGGGTCTAGAGATTTCGGTAGACGTAGTTGAAATGCCACCGAGTAATCTTCGGGGCCAACTAGTTCGTAACCGCCTATATGACCGTCTATGTGCAACGCAAAATTGCATAGTTTGCCCTAATTGTAGAGACGGTGATTGCATGAGCTCGGGTACAGTTTATCTGATCTCCTGTAAGACGTGCTGAGACATTGGCGAAACGGGCAGACCCCTCTGTGCCCGCATAAAAAGAACACCTAGTCGGTAAACGTAAACCATGTACCCCACTAGGCACGCATAGGACCCAGAGACATAGCGGGGAGGACTTTGAAGTACGTGTCACGATCCTCGCACAGTAATCGGAACACGGGCGCGCAAAACTCTCGAGGCGTTCTGGATTAGTTCCAGAAGTCCGAAAATGAACCGCAGGGAAGAATGCCTCATTATCACGCGTGATATTGGGCAGTATGTAAGGCTGTTATTTTGATGGGAGAGGCATATTACGCTTCCATGTGAACTCTGTGCGGTTGGTCTCCACGCGACATAGTCAGTGGAAGCCTCATAGAAAAGCGGTGAATGTGCAAAGCTGTGTTCAATGTGATTGAAATCTTGGTTCAGCGTTTTCTCTGTTTGGTTATGGAGGTGTTTGGCCGAATAGATTGCTGTCAACTTGACCTCTCCAGGCTCTGAGGAGGGTGAAATCCGCCGGAGCGTCGGCTGGTTCGTGAGTAAAGAATAAAAGTAACACCTCGTGTTTGCTCAACAAGAATACGAAGAATTACTTGATCAATGCCGAGGTTAATAGAAAGTCGGACGTGGGAGTTCCTACTTGATAGGTTTATTTGGACGTTCAAAAACGGAAGCCAGTTTTCTTTTGGTTTGTCCCGGGTGATGTTAATGTACTCAGACTGCTCGTTCAATAATTCAAAGCACTTTGTCCATCTTCTCCTGTGAGAAGACGACAAAACAATAATCTATATATGTGCAGCAGAGCAGTGGCCGGAGACCGAGGGGCTGGGGCTTCTACTTTCAAACATAAACGAAGTGGCAAGTCTTGGTTCCACTCGCTGTCCCACTGCCAACCCCCTTATTGGAGCGAACTATTTCCCAGACCGTCTGGGAATCAAAAAGTTTAGCACTCCTTTAATAGAGCCATAAGCCGCTGGATGGACCATCCACACATTTTTATTCTTCCTTCATGTTCAGCAAGAAGTTCAAAGGTGGATTCATTCGATACGTTGGTGTACAACGCAGTAACGTCGAAGGACTCCATTACGCACGCGTTATTAGGAGACGCGTTGCGTAGACGTTCTAGGAACATTTGGGTGTTCATGAGGTGAGCTGGAAAATGTTTAATCGACTGGGTTATTATTAGGCTTAGAAACCAGTTTATTCTATCCGTTCGCCCGTCTATACAGCTGATGATGGGTTTAACCTTTTTCTCTGACCGGCTGATTAGAAAGGCAGCAAAGTTTTTTTTTAATCCAGTACGCTTTCACTGCGATTTTTTTTCACGTTTCCTTAACGGCCAAGAAAATTTGTGGATAACTAGCATTTTTAAGCCGCAATTTTTTCAAAATAACAAAGCCAGTTTTATAAACTATCTAGGAGTATAGACATAACGGGAAGATTACGAAGTAGATGACGATCCTCGCACAGGAATCAAAAGCACAAACGCTCAAAATTCTCGAGCCGTTCTGGACTAATTCCAAGAATCCGGAAAATGAAAGGCACGAAGGAATGCCTCATAATCATGCGTGATATCGGGCAGTATATAAGACTGTTTTTTTAATGTGAGAGGCACATTACGCTTCCACTTAAACTCTGTGCGGTTGGTCTCCAAGTGAAATGTTCAGTGGAAGACTCATAGAAATCGGTGAGTGTGCAAAGAAGGTATTCTGTGTTCGATGTGACTGAAATCTTGGTTTAGCACCTTCTCTGTATGGCAGTGTTTGGCCGGGTTGATTGCAGTCAACTTCACCTTTCCTAGTACTGAGGAAGGCGAAATCCGCCGAATCAAAAAGGCTACTCACCGTGCTGTTACAAGTGGGACTCGCCCAAGCGTTGTTCAAGTGGCGTCACGAGCGAGATCCATAAAGCTCAGAAAAGCCATTTTGAAATAAGGGCATAGATCATGTTTGATAGTGAGGCATTTGTCTTTCCGCTTTAATTTTTGGGTTTTCTGAAATTTTTCCCAAAACGCTTCAAGAGTATTGCGCGTGGATGTTTTTGATTCTTGCCTTAAAATTCGGACATTCACTTCAAAATCATCACCATCGTGCATTTCTCCCCCTTTTTATGCCTAGATCAGTGCTCTGACGGGATCGGAGGAAACGAGTAGACCGCTTTATGTTTGCATGAAAGAACACCTATATGGGAAAGTCAAAATTCGTCAAAGCACTCCTCTAGGTACACATAGGGCATAAAAGCACAATGGCGATGATTTTGAAGTGAGTGTACGGATCCTAGCGCAGGAATTGAAAATATGAACGCGCAAGACTCTTGAGAGGGTTTTGGATAAATTTCAAAAAATCCAAGGATGAACCGGAAAATCAGTGCTATCAATAACAGCCGTCGTGTATAAAAGCACATCGCCGAATGAGTATCCCTCATTCGAGAGAGATGCTTCACTGGGGAAGAATCTGCTTGATGCGCGACGAAGACGCCACCTCGAGAACACGGGACAACTGTGGACCATCGGCTCGGATTAGCCAAAAATAAACATCATTTATGAACCTCGTGTAAAGCTTATCAAAGAAAGAATCCCACAAAAGAAAAATTTGACGAAGATTCGTTTTTGACATTTAAAATTCCAATGCTCAACATTGGCAAAAAAGCTTAATTTTTGATAAAACAAAGACACGGATGAAAAACAGCAAAAAATCAAAATCAAGGTAGAAGAACAAACGTTCGCATATTAGCTTCTCATGGAAACAGTTTTGCTGCATTGCATTGTTTACCGGTTATCTAAAAGACTTGTGAGGTCTTCTTGGCAGCACTAGTATTTCCTTACTTGAGACTCTAAATATTCCGATCGGCCGCTGAATGTTGAAAACCAAACCAGGAATATCCATTGTAAGGTTAGCACCAACACAGTTAAAATCTACTTCCATGCAATGCAGTGTTTCGTAGTTTATTCTTACAGTGAGCTGATCAAAAAATGATTTGGATTATGGGATCGCTGAGGCCGGCAGCACGACCTTGTTGTTCGAGAACGTCAAACACCTGAGGAACGGAGTTTTCGCTAACCTGTAGAATTTGCAGGGAGTATTTCAAGTGAGCTACACGAAACCAGAGAGGATGGGTTGAAATAAAATGCCGACGAATCCTTTAACAGTCGGAGTTTTTAGTTAAACCTGTCCAACAAATGACAACTCACTGCTTGCGTTACAATACGCATCACAAATCCACTGGCTGCATCTGCACTCGGTGCAATATCGGAGACCTGAGCAGCTACACCAACTCCCGTTGAGAGAACCATCTGCACCGGCAAGGTGAAGCCGGTAACATTGAAGGTCCTTGTGCTCATTGCCGCTGAATTTGACAAATCTTTTATTGAAGAAATATAAATAGAAAAAGATTCCTCAACTTTTTCTAATAGATAGGTGAAAGTTAGTTATTGATAAATTATTAACTAACCTTCAAATCAAATGACTGGGAAAAAATTTTCAAGCAATTAAATAAATGGTGGTTTTTCAATCTCGCCATTATTGGTACTCTATATTAGAGAAATCTGGCTCGGCCACTGCCGAGCTGGGAAAGAAACTGCTTCTGTTTTTCTGAAAAATTGTTCTTTGCAGTACGACGTCTTCCTTCAAAGCGACAAAATACTAGAGCTATTAACAAGGTTGGGGTTCGTTCATAAATTTATTCTTTAAGTTGCAAGTGTTTTTGTTACGAGAACAATACTGTATTTAATACCTGGTCCTCCTGCACCACATCCGAACACTGTGGTGACGGTGAGGAGAGAAAGCAGCAGCGGTCGTGCCGGAACATTCGCCATGTTTGTCACACTGTTCATTATTATGAGGATCACACTTGAAGATATTTGGAGTGTAGTACCTATTTACATGTTTAATTGAATAGAAGATTTGCTTCCCAGTACGGTTGTAGAACAATCGGCGATAGACTTCTACTAGGAATTTGTACTGGGAGACCGCAACGCGGGTAGAAGGGATTTTCTTAACATGTTCGAGACCAAAAGAAATTTCTTTGAGTCCATCACATTCATTCTGGTCGGCTTTTGCATTGAGGACTCTGCTTTTTCCGAAGCGCATAGAAATCGGCAAATGAGGTAAAACGCATGCCAAACGTTGAACGAGGACGATAAGTGGGCGCCATTGCTTAATTCATCGAATGCGCTGATTTCTCAGCTGCTATATCTCTTCATAACCCACTTCCCAAAACCGCGTACGTAGTGGGTCGTTCGACGTTACCGCCCTTTAAACCAACGTGTTGAAGACTCCGCAATGCAATCCATCCGCGAGCTTCTTGAGGAACACGAAGGAGCAATTAACATGTATGGGTTTTCGATTCAGCAGCTTATGGCCCTCTTAAAGGTCTGCCTAAACTGCTCGATCTTCAGATGGTGTGGGAAATATTACGCGCAGATTAGAGAGCTGGCAGTGGTAGACCAATGGCATCAACCCTTGCCGTTGCGTTTATGTCTAAAGAGGAAGCACCAGTAATCGATCTCAGGCGAGTACTCTACTGTAGGTATATAGATAATTGTTTTGTCATTTGCTCCACCTAAGAGGAGATGGACAAATCCTTAAAGTTATTGAACGAACAGTCAGAGTACATAAAATTAACCCGTGAGAAACTGGAAGAAAGCAGTCTTCCATTTCTAAACGTTCAAATTAACGTACCCAAAAACGGCTACAACACAAAACCGTGTCGAAAGCCAAGCAGAAAGAATATAGTAGTTCATTGCCTCTCCTCTCATCCCTCACACACTAAAATGGCGCTTATAAGAAATATGCTTCGAACCGCCACCAGCGTGTGCACAGGTAGAGAGCAGAGGAAAGAATCCTCGAAACTGGCGCCGAATGCCCATTCCATATGGTTTCGAAACTGCAGGCACAGAAGAAAAACCAACCTCCAGAGCGATAATTCTAAGGAAAAACAAGGCTCCGTTCCTTTTGCCCTTTATTTCAAACAAAGTAAATGAAGCCGCAAAACGTTGCTTAATAAGGGCCGGTCTAGAGAATTCCGTAAGAGTGATAGAAATACCATCGGACACTCTAAGACGCCAGCTATGTTCGCAACCGCCTATATGCCCGTCTGTGTACAACGAAAAACTGCATAATTTGCCCCAACGGTAGAGAAGGTGATTGCATGAGTTCGGGTACAGTCTATCTGATCCTTTGTAAAGCGTGCGGGGACGAATACGTTGGCGAAACGGGTAGACCGCTCTGCCGTCGCGCATAAAAGAACAACTAGTCGGTAAATCTAAATTCAAACAAAACACTCCACTAGGCACGCATAGCACGCAGAAACACAACGGAGGGGGATTTTGAAGTTGGAGTCACTATCTTCACTCAGGAATCGAAAACATCAGCGCGTAAAACTCTTGAAGCGTTTTGGATCAATTCCAAAAATTCAAAAATGAACCGCATGGAGGAGTGTCTTGTCATCACGCGTGGCATTGCGCCATACCTCAGGCTGATCCAGTGAGCTGACGGAGGCACAGCCCTGGCCCATGTGTTACTCTGTGCGGCTGCTATCCACCAACTAACTTAAATAATTACAACAAATAAATGGTAGGTATTTAAATGAAGCTGTTTCTTATACGAATGCAAATTTATTTGCTAAGTTTTATCTGCTAGGGGTTATGAAAGTGTTTGGCTGAGTAACTCGCATCTCAACTTGACCTTTCCAGGCTCCCGAAGAAGGGGAAAACGCCGAAAACATCAGCTATTGTATCCTATTAAATTCTGTAATAAAAACGTCGTGTCTGCTTATTGATGAAAATCATCGAATTATCAATCAATGACGAGGTCAACAGAAAGCGTTGAATGAGAAGCGAGATCTACTTGAAATTTTGAAGACGAAAAGAAGACTGCGTCGTTTTCTTGTTCAGCAATCGCGAGGTTGTTAAACAGCATACATTTACCTCCATAGAAAGACACAACACAATACAACAGTAGCTGACGTTTCGGCAGTATCGCCTTCTTCAGAGCCTGGAAGGGTATACTGATATGCAATTTACTAGGCCAAACGCTTCAATAACGCTTACAAAAAGACGAAAAACTCTATGGTAATTACAAGGGCAACAGCTTCTCGAAAAAACTCACCGCTTTTTTACGTGCTTTCCAATGAGGAAGGTTAGAACAGCTGATTATAGTCGCAAAAGGTTGATGACTGCACCATCCCTAATCAGAAATTGATAGGTAACGCGTCTCCTAATAACGCGTACGTGATGGAGTCCTTCGACGTTACTGCGTTGTACACCAACGTATCGAATGACTCCGCAATGCAAGCCATCTTCGAACTTCTTGTTGAACATGAAGGAAGAATAAATATGCATGGCTTGTCCATCCAGTAGCTAATGCCTCTCTAAAGGAGTGCCTAAATTGCTCGATTTTCAGATGGTCTGGAAAATATTTCGCACAAATAACGGGTTGGCTATGGGACAGCGACTACCATCAAGCCTTGCCATTGTGCTTAGGTTTAAGATAGAAGCCCCTGATCTCGATCTCCGGTCACTACTCTACTGCAGATATGTAGATGATTGTTTTATCACCTTCTGTACGCAGGGAGGAGATGGACAAATGCTTTGAATTATTGAACGAGCAGTCTGAGTACATTAAGTTCTATCCGGTAGAAACTGAGAAAAAACTAACTTCCGTTTTTTAAACGTTTAAATAAACCTATCAAGTAGCGGTTACCTGACAAAGTAGGACCGAAAGCCAAGTAACAAGAACATCCGCGTTCATTTCCTTTCTTCCCACCCTTCACACACAAACAGGGCGCTTGTGAGAAACATGTTTCGAACAGCCACCTCTCTGTGCACAACCAGGAACTAAAGGAAGAATCGCACGATTTGGCTCGGCAAATAGCCATCTCCAATGGCTACGAAGTAGTAACCAAATGAAATATCAGCAGTTCTAATCTTCGTCGTTGGAAGTCGCGTAAAAAAGGTTTGAGTTTTTTCGAGAAGCTGTTGACAATGTAATTACCACGGAGTTTTTCGTCTTTTCCTAAGTGTTATTGAAGCGCTTGGTCCACCAAGTTGTATATCAGTATACCCCCCCAGGCTCCGAAGAAGGCGACACCGCCGAAACGTCAGCCACTGTTTTGTATGTATTTCTATGGAAGTAAATGTATGCTGTATAACAACGTCGCGATTGCTGAACAAGAAAACGACGCATTCATATTCCAATGCCGAGGTTAATAGAAAGTCGATCCTGGGAAAAGAAAATTCTTTCGAATCCGTAATATTCATTCTGGTCGGCTTTGGCATTGAGGACTCTGCTATCCCAAGCACACAGTAGTCGGCAAATGAGGTGCAACGTATGCCAAGTGATGAACGAGAACGACGTGGGAGGGCGATGGCTTAATTCACCGAATGCGCTGATTTCTCAACAGCTACAGTTCAAACTGAGTCTCGGCCATGTGATTTTTATTGCAGTGACATTAAATTTTGACTTTTCACAATGAGAAAATGCAGAATCGACAAAACGGCATCGTTAAAAATGCACTTTTTGGGAAGAACTCTATCCATCGGTTTATCGAAAGACAAAAAAGGAAACACTACTTTCCTCAAGCAGCACTCGATCGGCAAACACCAGAAGAGCCAAAATCGCATTCATTTAGCCACTATCGTTTTTATTTTGAACTCACTGCGGTAATGAGATTCCCGCCTTTGCTGCAAGCGGGCTCTGTGTCCCTAGGAAGGTGAATTGCAGAATTTCCTAGATGACTAGTGAATCGCGTGCTGAAAAAACAACTGCATAAGGGCATAAAAAGTTCTCATTTTGTGCTAATATCTTGCACTATGGTGAAACAGACGGTCGACTGAAGCGAAAAAGGACACTGTCGCAGCAACAATGAGCTTGCGCTTTCCATGGCACCTTTTTAAACTTTCCAGACTTCCAATAAAGACAAGTGTTTATGGAGCGCGGTTTGAGTCTCCGCGTACTTCCTTCGTGTGAGGGAATGCAAATATTGTTGTTGAGCAGTTTTAACGAGAGGCAGTGGCCATTTCATCTGGTGAGTTATTGCATCCCATCAATGGTTTTTTTGAATAGGGAATGTTTAGTCAACGACCACTTACGAAACGCTAGACATTCTCGCAGGCTTTTCTGAGTCTTTTTTCTGTTCATTTAGTGTTGATGTGCACAGCATATGTTGGAGTTCTAGATTAACACGTATTTGAGAGAAGTGTTGCAAAAAGCAGCAAGTCAATCTCCATTTTTGGTTTAAATTCCGCCCACCCCATTGAATGTTCATATGTCTCTTCGTGATTAGCAACGAACTGCTTCAAAAGTTGTCTACCTAACGACTGCTTGACTGAGAATTTTATTAAAAAACTTCTCTCGATGACGTACAGAAAACGTCTAGGAATTCTCTGTAGGAAGTTCCCGCTATCAAGCGAGCAGCGTTTAAGACGACAAATGTGAAGCTCTCACTCAATTCCAACATGTAGTCAGCACTATTCATAACGTATTTCTGTCAAAGTTTCTCGTTTTCGCATGTAGAAAATCGAAAACATTGTCGGCCGTTTTATGATGTTTTCATGAAAGATGAAGGAAGCTGAATAAGCACTTTCGTACTGTTTCGACGAATTTCCGAGCTATCATTAGTATCGTCGCAAAATATTCCTTGTATTTTTGATGCGCTACCGTAATAAGAAAGCCCGCTTTCGTATAAAAAATTCCGTCACACCAAATCTTCCCGTGTGTCGCAGTGGGAAGTGGTGGACTGTAATAGATGCACAGACATCGGTTCAGTTAAGTCTGCAGGGCTCTGGAAGCTTTCAGTTCCTCTACGGCCCGCAAATAGTGCGTCCCACCAGCCACTGTGAGTTATTTATAGGTCATGCACGCATCAGTCACCTCTTACAATTCTTGATAAAGTCGAGTGAATGTCGAATCTCATATGGATTAACCAACACAAGATTTTTTGCCTTTTTCTATAACGAAATTTCCACCCCAGCAGTGAAAGTGTTTTGTATCGTTACTGGCAGAAATCGTGAAATTTTGAAAAGCATCCACAAGACCCTTTAGTCCTCTATCTATTATAAGGTCATGACAATCATTTCCGACATTTTCGTCGTCGATATCGAAATTTTGGTTCTTTCCGAAAAAGAAGGTGTTTATGGCTCATTCGCATCGACCTACTGCTAAGGTTTCACGTCAATTCTGGTGAAGTGGTAAAAGAAATCATCTTTATACAAAGAAAATATCAGATGCTTCATAGCCGTTTCATTAGAAATATTGAGTGGACCGTTGGAAGCGAGATCATGAATGAGTTGCTGCGATGTACTTTATGAAGGGTGAGAAACTCCTTCTGTAGTTAGGTTTAGCCAGGAAAAATAATCATTGAGAGATAGACATCGTTTTCTACCCATCTACAATGCCAAATCCCTCTTCATGATTCTTCCGACGAAAGAGCAGGTGAGGCAACGTTAGTGTATTAAATAACAGTGAGAATGGTGACAGCGGAGGGTTGTTGGGGAAGATCGGTTGGTGCTGCGAAAATACGATGTTGTTGAGTGATGTCGACACTGTTGAAGATAGATAGATGTGGAACAAAGGACGTGGTTTGACGATGAACCAAGTCAAAAGTTTACATCCTTTCCAAAGAACCTTTAAGTCAATCTGCGAAATGTTGATGAGTGGCGCTTGATCAATCTTTTTTCTTCTTTGGTCGTAGATCACCATCAGATGTACACGTTCATCATAGGACGCATACGACTTCAGCTGTTAAACACCTCCGCTTCCGACACTTCACCACACATTTACCATCACTCCTCCATCCACAGTTCAAATTGGTACCTGACCTGCCTAAGAGGAAAGAAACATTGCCTTTACACATCAGTAGTTTTTTATATGAATTTGCTAAGAACGCGTTGTATACTACACGATGCATCGAATACGATGCAGGCCATGGGTTTGTAATGAAAAGAATTTTCTCAATGCTCCGTCTGAGTCTCCTCACCTCTCCTTAGTGCATAGAGAAAATAAAACTGGTTATTGAGCAGTTTCATATGGTAGGGTAGGGCGGAGTTGTATTTGACTAGTAAATCAGTCCCATCTATTGATGTTTTTCAGAAATGTTTCCGGATGAACCACATACGAAATGCGAGAAGATGTCGCACATTTTAGTCGATTCCAGTTGTTAATATTTTATTTCATGCTTGAGGGGGTTTTGCTACTGTTGAGAGGCATTGGAAAATATGTGCTTGATAGAATAATCATGTCCACTCCTAGTTCAAACCTCTCCCGCATCAACGATGTTTATCAGTTTTCAAGATTTATGACGGTGGGTGAGAGTGAAAGTCGTTCGGCACTTCACAAAGTTTCTGCCTAGTAGACGATTATTTGTCTGTGACGTTTTCTAACACCTTCATAGGATGACTTCTGAGAAGGAGAATTAGAAAGATTTTGTGGGATATTTTCGTCAGCACGCGAACTGCGTTATGGTAGAGCTCAAACTATGTGAAGCTTCCATCGAATTCCAATGTTACGGCAATTCATTAAAACACCGAAAATGTACCCAATTCGTTGGAAAGCTCTACCTCACAATACAGTTTTCCTATTCAGTATATGAATTATGTGACACAATTGAGATCACCTGAAAACGCCTTCGTATTTTCACTCATTCCGCCACCCATCTCTTATAGATCGCTTCTCTTTGTCTTCACCCAAAATTTTTTCCTTTTTGGAATGAAACCCGCCACCGAAAGCTCAGATGAACGCAAAGGAGGTGAAATGTTAGCCAAGTAAGGTATGTAAAGTAACCTCGCCTTAGTTTAACAATGAACGAATAGACATTCACTTGCCTTGTTGTTCTTGTAAACCGACATTTAGGAAGCGAATAACACAGAGATAGTGAAGTCGATCCTCACGAGCACGGTGCCAGCTCCATCTCACTCCGGGTTCACCGAGCCTCTTATCACTCCAGAATCCAGAAATTGGTATCGGACTTATCTGATGTTCACTTTCTTTAATCAAAATGGAAACGCTGTGCCACTGTTATATCAGGATTTCTGGGCTAATCGACTCGACCAGCATTCTACGTTGAAGACGAAAGGAAAATCCTGAAGCAGTAACCAAAGCCACACGTAAAATGGAAGATCTCCCTGAATGACGAATAACGAATCGAATGCGAAGAATACTGGAATTCGCACTGTAGATGCGAAATTTGGGTGATGTAAAAAGCCGACCTTCACTCAACTACGGCATGAATTGCCAGTATCCTTTCGGGTTGCTCACCCTACACAAGGTTCATGCAGAACCTTCATGTGAATTAAGGAAAAGCAATCTATTCATTTGCAGAATAAAAAGTTTTTCCTGGCTAATGTTTTCTATTTTAACGTCTTAATTCCAACTTTTTATTAAACATATCCAACTTATTTGGAGAGCTCCGGCGTTCCTGGGATTTCGCCACAACTTTTTGCATTTCCTTCATACATCGCCATAGATAGTCTTTAATTCCAACGCTGCGATTCTATACTGTAGTTATATTTGCTAAGCATTCGATGACTAAAAACAAGTGTCTACTCTATTCTAGTTACCTTTTGCATACTTTATTACTGTTTCTAGCATTATCCTTACCAATGCGTGAAAGATGCCCATGTGCTGAAAATAGACCACCTTGTACGACAAAACACACACCGAAGGCACGAATGGAAACTACACAGGGAAAGATAGCACTTGCAAAAGCGGACTATGGGAATAGTAAACTAAGCAAGGAACATTGTCAATTCCTAAGCTAAAAGAATCGATTACGAATATTCCACTCCAAAATTTGCATGAATAAGAGTAGCAGATTCAGATCTTGTATGTATGAAACTAAAAACAGTCTTAGTAGCTTTCTATTCGATTATTGGGACATATGCAACGATGCAATATACAGGGAATGAAAAAAAAACCCACAGAAAGTTTTAAACGGAATATCAGTTAGGATACCCGAAGAAACAAGAGCTCACGATTCTGAGAACACTGAAGTCTTGTAACAGTTTCCCAGGATCGACTTTCTATTAACCTCTGCATAGGAATATGAATGCGTCGTTTCTTTGTTCAGCAATCGCGAGGTTGTTATACAGCATACGTTTACTTCCATAGAAAACGCAATACAATACAACAGTAGCTGACATTTCGGCAGTATCGCCTTCTTCAGAGCCTGGAAGGGTATTCTGATATACAACTTAGTAGGCCAAACGCTTCAATAACACTTACAAAAAGACGAAAAACTTCATGGCAATTACATGGTCAACAGCTTCTCGAAAAACCTACCGCTTTCACGCGACTTCCAATGAGGAAGATTAGAACAGCTGATTATAGTCGCATATGGTTCGATGACTGCACCACTCCCCATCAGAAATTGATGCGAAGATACGGCGCCAGGTCGCGCGTGACCTCCAGGCTTTCCTCCTTGCTATTCATCATAGGGTTCCTGGCATCTGTCCAAAAAGCCTCAAACAGTTTGCATGTTGGTGTTCTAGTCTCCTGTACGAGGATATTGAATTTTACATCGAAATCGTCTCCGTTATGCTTTTGTGTTCAATGCGTGCCTAGTGGGGTGTTTTACTTTGCTATTCGTTTGCCATTTAGGTGTTCTTTTATACGGATACGCGGATACGCAAGTGTCTGCTTATTACGCTAATATATTTATCCCCGCAGTTAATACGAGAAACTTGGCATATCGTACCTGAACTCATGCAATCAACGTCCCTGCCGTAAAAGCAAATTACGCAACTTGATGTTTCACATAGACGGTCATACATGCGCTTACGACCTATACGAACTAACTGACGCTATCGATTCCTCTAGACCTGCTATTTCTTAGGCATCGTTTTGTAGCTTCGCTTACTTCATCGCTAATAAAGGGCAACATAAACGGGACTTTCTTTTGGCCAAGTGTTTTGTTTTGGCACGCTCACTCTCCTTCTAAACTTATCTCGTGCGGTTAGTATTTCGCAGCCATTGGAGACGGTTATTTGTCAATCCAAGTCGCGCGATTCTTTCCTTTAGCTCTTGGTTGTGCACACAGAGGTGGCTGTTAGAAACATGTTTCTCACAAGCACCCTCTTTGTTTGTGAAGGGTGGGAAGAGAGGAAATGAACCAGAATGTTTTCTGTTACTTGGTTTTCGGTACCACTTTGTCGTGTAACCGCTACTTGATAAGTTGATCTGAACGTTAAGAAATAGAAGCCAGATCCCTTTCGGTTTCTCCCGGATGAATTTAATATACTTAGACTGCTCATTCAATAATTCAAAGCATTTGTCCAAGCACAGAAGATGACGAAACAACCATCTATATATTTGCAGTAGAGTAGCGGTGGGAGATCGATAACCGTGCTTTTATTTTAGACATGAACGCAATGGCCAGAGTAAGTGCCAACCGCTGTCCCCATTTCCATTGCTCTAGTTTGCGCGCTATAGTTCCCAGACAATCTGATAAATCGAGCAGTTTAGGCAGTCCTTTAGGAGAGCCATAAGCTGCTGAATAGAAAAGGGCATGCATATGCATTCCTCCTTCATATTACACAAGAAGTTCATCGATGGCTTGCATTGCCGCGTCATTCGATACGTTGGTGTGCACCGCGAAAACGACGAAGGACTCCATCACGTACGCGTTGTTAGGGAGATGGGTTACGTAGACGTGCTAGGAACATTTGAGTATTCCTGAGGTTGGGTGGAATGTAGTTATGCGTCTGGGTAAGTATTTCGGCCGGGCTAGAAACCATGTTATTCGTGGGTGTAACCGTGAAGGATAGTGGATTGGTAGACCCCGAGATCATCAGCTGATACTAAGGCACGTGTTTTAATAATAAATAGAAAATGGAACATGTTGGTCGATCTATTTTATAAAACGAAATAACGGATGATTTTAAGCCCAACGTTTTTGCTGCTGTGATCCATTCATTGTTAAGTTTTCGGTATTGTCTTTTGTATTCCCTTTCAGACGATGGGCGAAGAAGAGTACCATCACTAAGATGTTCCTCCATTATCTTAACATCTAACTGCTGAGGAATAACTACGAACTCTCCCCCTTTATCACTAACTGATGGTCCAATAATTTTCGAATTTATCAATTCTCTAATTTCTGGCATACCACAATTTTGTGCGGCTGTGAGGCTGGAGATATACTTTCAATCGCGATAATGGACAAGGATTTTGAGAACAGCCTCCGAAAATATGCCAAACTTTGTATCAATTTCGACATTGGGGTCCTGCTGTCTGAAGAACACTCCGGGTAATGGAGATGGTGCCAATGCCGTCGCCTCTTGATTTTCATGTCTATGTGATGTTCCTTGTTTGGCCTGATAGCGAAGTCGATCTAGAAGCTCATAGAGGTTGCATGCTGTCCTACGCAAAGTTATTTGAGAAACGGGCTGTGATGGTGCCAAACTTAGGGCATAGTTCTATTATCGAGAGCGCGTTCTCAGGTAAGCTCATGCCCCCAAAGTACGGTCACCCTAAATATTCTTGCTGCATTATCAACTCTATTTTGAACATAATCAGAAACGTAAAGAGTTTGTTTGCGGTTGTTCATTAAAGCTGAAACATGTGAATTACTCGAAAAGTTTTCGAACTTTCGGTGCATGGTTTTTTAGCATTACACCTCATAGAATCATGTATCAATGTGGACCCACCAACAATTTTCGTCCAAGGCGATCCTCTAAATACAAAGCGCGAAAATGTACCGTCGTCGCATACTTCCTCATTCTGGCAAGCACATCGATCTTTCTACCGCCTGTATGACCGTCTATGTGGAACAACAAATTGCGTAAATTGCCCTTACGGCAGAAACGGTGATTGCGTGAATTTAGGTACCATGTACCTGATCTCTCGTCATAAATGCGGAGATGAATATATTGGCGAAACAGGGAGACCCTTGTGTATCCGTAGAAAAGAACACCTAGATGGCAAATGAAAAGCAGGACAAAGTACCCCACTAGGCACGCATAGGATACAAAAGCATAGCGGAGACGATTTCCATGTAAAAGTGACTACCCTCGCATAGGATGCCAGTACACCAACGAGCAAACTTCTCGAGGCTTTTTGGATAAATGCCAAAAATTCTACAATGAAATGGGTGGAATGCCCAGAAGTCACACCTGACCTGGCCCCGTATCTCCGCATCAATTTCTAATGTGGAGTGGTGCAGTCGTCATCCATACGCGACTATAATCAGTTGTTCTAATCTCCCTTTATTGGAAGTCACATGAAAAGCGATGAGTTTCTCGTGAAACTGTTGACCATGTATGTTCCATAGAGATTTTCCTCTTTCTGTATCTGTTATTGAAGCGTTTAGGGATAGCAAATTGCGCATCAATATACCCTTGCGCGCTTTGAAGAAGGCGATGCTGCCGAAACGTCAGCCACCGTTTTATTGTGTTGTGTGTTTTTTATGCAAGTAAATGTATAGTATGTAACAACTTGGAGACTGATGAACAAGAAAACGACGCATTCAGAATACTGAAATCTGCCTACGAAAACACTAAAGCTCACCCTTAAGACATTTCGCTAGCAGACTAGCGCCATCCATCGTCATTTCTGGGCCGTAGCGAGTTGGAAATGCTTCCACTGACCCAATTGAATGGCTACGTCGTTGCCTTGTCGAAACAGATCACACAAACGACCGCCACCATCTCCGGCCCTACTACATAACACTGTTGACTTATAACAACATTTCTACTACTAAAAGCTGGATCTCCCTTGATAATTGGTACATCTTGTCAGGAATGCTCTTCATTTTCACTCCATGAGCCGTATGCGTTGACAATTAAAATCGCTTTTTGAACAGTTTAATGACCTATCTTTGCTAGTCGCATATACTTAAAGTATCAACATAATTTTTTTCAACGACTTTCGCTGACGCTTCCTAAAGCCTAAAAAAGTTATTATAGTATTACCATCATTCGTCAACAGTCCACCGTAAGACATTACGTAGGGCCGAATATGCAATCAGTTCATTCTAGGAAACTCGGTGAAGTCGAATTGATGGTGCATTCCTCGGGGATTAGATGAACGCCAAACGCTTTACCTTGCTATTCTTTATCGACCTGTGACTCAGCTGCATGGTAGAACTGTAAAACTGAGTCAGACTGGTTGGAACAGAGACCTCGATGGACTGGTAAGTCTGTGGCTTCTTTGAAAAATCTGATCGGAATGTAGTTTTTTTTTAGTTGGCGTTTCCTGCATGTTCCATGTTTCAAATAGTTTATTGTGTTTTCTGTTCTTCCTAACTTCACGGAAGATACAGTCTTCACATTCAGAAATTCATTTACATCGGTTTCCTTTCCGACAGACTATGATTTTTCTCACGGAATGGACACAGTGTTCGCTTATACAATTCCGTCGTTCCTTATTTCTTGTTCAATTTTTGAGAAGCCTCTCTGCTCCAAACTTCCTTTCTCAAAATGATATTCGTGTAATCAGTAAGAATTGTTTTCCATGAACCGTGCAATGTTAAAAATACGCGACCAGCCTCGATCTCAAAGAAAACATAATCAATGGAAGAAACAATGCGCGTTTTCAGACAGATTAGGGTTTGCGCAATGAATTTCCCAGTGAGGTTATAAAGTAGTATTCAACGCACAAAGCAGGACAACAATACTACTTACAACGACTACTGTACGGATTGAAAAGTGAATTCGACGAGCCGTTAGCCATTCAATCCCAAGACACAAGGAAACGATCTAGTGTCATCTCAAGGACACTTGGCCATTGACGAAAATAAAGTTGGTCCTTTGTGCAGGAGTTGCTGAAAATCGATCTTTCGAGGAAAAAACTCTTGCAACATTTTTCATAAATTTTAGCACGTTCCAAAAGCAGGTAACAATTAAACCGCATGTTATTAGCTCTGCACAGCAGAAAGGATTCGATGCCACACTGATAAATTAGACAATATACAGTATCCCGTCATTGCCGATGTCCTGTCAAAATATTCAAATAGCACGATAGAACGGAGAGATTAGTATTAGAGCCATTAATGACATAAAAAACCGCAATTATATAAAAAAAGCATTTCACATGGAACTCGTAAAATCGTATACTCGTTATACGGTAGAAAAAAACTTGACATACACGATGTTGTAAATACAAATCGATTAATTCCTTGTACACTCTATTATACCCATAACACATTAAAAATGCCAAAACCATGGGTGCCATCGTGGGTCCATTTGTGAGAGGTTTTCATGGTTGTGCGTCTTTCTCTATGGCGCAATGAACTTCCTCTTGTAATGCGGCTGCACCTTGTGTCCTAACAGAGAACAGTTTAGACACAGAAATAACAGTGGATGTCGAAAATAAGATATCTCAAAAGAAATCATGGAAAATAAGCCGGGACTCACTTGTTGTCTCAGCGACCATATGCAAGATGAATTTGTTAACTTCAATACTGGCGCTTACATGAAATTTCTTCCAAAGAATATGCAGGATCGACACCTACAAATTGAGTTTCGACCCACCCGGTCATTGTTGACCATTAGTAACTACTTCGTCCAAGAACACCGGTCGAAGTAGTAAGTGTTGATCAAGACAGTGTACAACAGACGCAACAGACCACAATAGTCCTGAAAGTAAATCGAGAATCACAGTTAATACAACATAAAAGATATGGTGAGAGAACAGAGTTCACGTAGCGGAGCATTCTCAATAAAATGCAATATCACACTATTGTTCCATTAACAAACTGAGGAGATAAGCGGTAGTGTATCGCAAGAAAATATATTTGCAAAGATAAGCCAATATAATCCAATAGCTGTTCGCCTGCTGATAACTACTAGCTAAGGGAAAAAGGAGGTTGCAACAGGTTCACAAACAGTGATCAAAATCGTGGGTAACCGCTCCATTCCACTGCTTCATTTGCTCCTTAACACTCTGGAGACGAACAGATGTCAAAATAAAGTAGACGGGGCGCTACGGTATAACACCTGTAGGTCTCATTTTCGTTCCGGTACTTCATTTTTGATATACGGGAGTTTTCTCCTACACTTTTTGTAATCGACCGATGTATTACCCAAGACATGCTATGGCGGGCGTCGTCCGTGGGAAGCATGTATTCTTATTACCTACGTACTTCGATACTTCGATGGCCCGCCTTCGCTGGTTGTGCGGGCCCCAGCATAATCTCCATTTTTTGGAGCTTTGATGGCTTATTAACTGTTGCGGTTCCCTGGAGTCACGACGGCAGCCCTAGCCCAAGCCTTCTCCAGGTCGTCACCACCGTGGGCAGTCACCGCCCTTGTGAATCAAAGAGATTTGCCACGATGCGGACAGTTGGATACCAGGACGGTGGTGGATTATGGTGTCGGTTTACTCTTACCAGGGCTTGCTGACGGAAATTCCAGACTTTTTCTTGGCATGCAAGGGTCCCTGTTGGGAGGGATGAATCCTCCCGCTGTATATCGCAGTTCAACACACAGGAACACTTTGAAGCCACGATGAGGTGGTAAGCCTTTGGGTGGTACCTCGAATAACGCACCGAAATTTACTTTCGCGGAACAGATTTTACGAACCTTCTTGTTCTATCACCTATGACACTTTATTATCAAAGACATTATGGACAAAAGGAATTACAAGGAGAACAAGAATTCCTGATGCTCCCGTGGCAGTGGTATTGTATGAGGGTCTTATAAGGTCTGTGAAGTATTCCCTTGACAACAGTCTTGCACAGTGTGATCTCAACAATATGAAACTTAGCAACTCCCTCAATGAAAATCGAAGAAGGCCTAAATAACAGTCCAGTGACATGACGGAAGGTAATCTCGGATGACTTAGTAAGCTAGCGACCAATCTATTTCATGCAACACGATACAATAGTAACGCATCCGTTTGAGTCAGCAATAGTTCGAGAAGACGACAAAGATTATATTCCCGACCAACATACCAAAAAACATTGCAGTTCCCAGTGAAAAGCAGGTCTAGGAGTCAGTTTTCAGAATGAGATGCGAGTTGCCACGACCAGCTTTTTTGTTAAACTCTGCATTGATTGGTAATTCGATGTTTTTCTTCAATAAGCAGACACGAGGTTGTTATTATAGAATTTATTAGGATACAATAGCTGAAGTTTCGGCGGTTCCGCTTTCTTCAAAGCCTGGAAGGGTCAAATTGAGATGCGATCTACTCTGCCAAACACTTTCATAACCCCAGCAGATAAAACTTAACAAATAAATTTGCGTTCGCGTAAGAAACAGCTTCATTTAAACACCTACCGTTTATTTGTTGTAAGTATCTAAGTAAATTGCTGGATAGCAGCCACTAGAGAGTAATACATGGGCGAGGACTGTGGTTGTGTCAGGTTTCAAGCGTGATGAGAAGATACTTCTCCCTGCGGTTCATTTTTGAATTTCTGGAATTGATCCAAAACGCTCCAGGAGTTTTACGCGCTGATATTTCCGATTCATGCGTGAGGATAGTGGCTCCCTACTTTAAAATCTTCTACGTTGTGTTCTTGCATCCTATGCGCGCCTAGTGGAGTGTTTTGTTTTAATTCAGATTTACCGACCAGGTGTTCTTTTTATGCGGATGCAGAGCGGTCTACCCGCTTTCGCCAAGGTATCCGTCCTCGCATGCTTTGCAAGAGATTAGGTACACCCTGCCGCAGCTCATGCAATCACCCTCTCTACCTTTAGGGGAAATTATGCAGTTTTTCGTTGTACACAGACGGTCATATGAGCGGTTGCGAACTAGCTGGGGTCTTAGTGCGTCCGATGGTATTTCTACTACACTTATGGAATTCTCTAGACCGGCTGTTATGCAAACGCTTTATGACTGTACCCTGTTTCGTTTGAAATAGAAGGCAGGAGGAACGGAGCCTTGTTTTCGCTAAAATAATCGCTCTGGAGCGTGGTTTTCCTCTCATGCCTATGCCGCGAAGCTACAGTTTCGTAACGATTTGAAATGGCTATTTGGCGAGCCAGTTTCGAGGGACTCTTCCCTGCTGCTCTCTACCTGTGCACACACTGGTGGCGGTTCGAAACATATTTCTTATAAGCGCCCTTTTAATTTTTATAAGTGTGTGTGTGTGAGGGATGAGAGGAGAGGTAATGAACCACTATATTCATTCTGCTTGGCTTTCGATACCATTTTGTGATGCAGCCGTTTTCGGATAGGTTAATTTGAACATTTGGAAATGGAAGCCGGTTTTCTTCGGTTTCTCACGAATGAATTTTATGTACTCTGAGCTGTTCGTTCAACTGGTTGAGAATTGAGATTAATAAACGAAGCAATTCTATCCGTAGGCCCGTCTACACAACTGATGATGGGTCTATCTTTAAAGGTGGAGGGTCGGTAGACGCCAGATCATCAGCGGATCTCAACTTATGGGTCTTGATAAATAAGTATAAGGCGGGACATGTCGGCATTTCGAGCTTAAGATGCGAAATGTCTGCTGGTTTTAAACCTGCTGCGCTTGCCATTTTGACCCATTCGCTGTTCAGTTGTCGATTTTGACTTCAGATTTCCTTTCCAGTTGATACGCGATAAAGGGATGCGTCTTCAAGATGTTTTTCCGTAATATCGTCATCTTGTTGGCGAGGAATTACTACGAACGCTCCACGCTGTATCACTAACAGATAGCCTAATAGCTCTTTGATTTTATTAGCTCTCAAACCCTGTCGCATACCAGATTTTTGCGCGGCTGTAAGGTTCGAACTAAACTTTCTCACGCGGTAGTGGTTAAGGTTTTTGAGAGTTTCGCTCGAAAAATATGTTGGTATGAAAATGAATGTAAAGTTATAGATTATAGATAGATATAGAGTACTATTGGAAGATTTTATTCTCGACCAACACAACAAAAACATTGCAGTTTCCAGTGAAAAGTAGATCTACGAGTCAGGTTTTGAGAATGAGATGGGAATGTTTACATGCAGTAAGACCACTAATGAATATTAACAAGTATAAATCTAGTTAATAGTTGACATGATTACTATGAAACATATGGTAACGCAAGAGAACATGAACAACTAACGGAATTGGGCTCCGCAACTACTACCACTTCGAGAAATTACTTACGACAGTGGTGGTGGTGCTTTATGGAGGACGATCACCTCACACGTGACGCTGGGCATGGTCTCTCGTAGGAATATAGAGAAATATTCGATGAGCTGCTGTTTGATTCTTTCCTCCGAATCTCTCAGTAGGATAATATTAGGCCGTAATATATTAAATGTCCAATTTTACATGCAAAATTCAAATAACCATAACTTTAACATTAACTTCTTCAGAAATAAATGTTCTAAAATATTTATTCACGTGATGCATTTTCACCTGCAAAATTTTTTGCACCTTACAATATGATTTAGAAACTCTTTTATGCTTTTTCTTACATGTCTTTATATTTTGTCAAGAGTCAAACTTTTTGCCAATTTGAGCTTTGCAATTTTAGAGGCCAAAAACGATTTTTCGTCAAATTTTTCTTTTATGAGTTCGAACTCGGTCGTAGTGCAGCAGAGATGGCTCGAAACATTAATGAAGTTTGGGGTGAAGGTTACGTTGGTTAATCAACACTGCGAACATGGCTGTGGAAATTTCGAGCTGATGATTTCGGCATTGAAGATAAGGAAGGCCGCGAACGTGCCAATGAAATTGACTACGAGAAATTGAAAGCACTAGTGGAAGCAGGGCAAGCGAACAACCGTTCGAAAGCTTACAGAACAGCTTCGCGTAAACACAGGAAAAATTTCCAGAAAATGAATCGCATAGGAAAGACTAAAGAAAAAGAAAGTGTCGTGTGCTCTTATTCTGGGCAACAGAAATGACCTTTTCCTTGATCGAATTGTAACGAGTGACGAGAATTGGATTTTGAACGACAACTGGCTACGTTCATCCCAATGGTTGGATTGCGCTCAGGTTCTTCAGCACTTCCTAAGGCCGAAATCACTGTTTGGTGGTCTTCAGCCAGGCTGATTCATCGCAGCTTTCCGAATTCGTGCGAAAGATTACGGCAGAGAAGTATTGCCAACTAATCGACGAAATGCACCAAAAACTCCAACAACGACGGCCGGCATTAGTCAACAGACAAGGACTAATTCTTCTACACGACAACGCGCGGCCTTACATTTCAGAACCGGCGCGACGGAAGTCGAACGAGTTGAGCTACGAAACTTTGCTTTATCCGCCATATTCATCAGACCTCTGGCCTACCGACTATCACTTCTTCAAGTACCATCACAACTTCTTGCACGAGAAATACTTCACCAACCACGACGACGCAAAAAGTGCCTTCAACGAATCCCTCGCTTCCTGAGCTGTAGAATATTACCCAAAGGGAATAAGTAAAATAGAGATGTGCTAATCATAGTGAATTTTATATTGGTTAGCAAAATTCATTACGAAAAAGTTATAGTTATTTAAACTTTATATTTTAAATAAGACATTCCATATGTAACAAACTAACCCAAGTCCGAAGTGTCTCGCTGGCATGTTTTGTACTAATTCCCACGACTGACTTTCTATTAACCTCGGCATTGATCAGATAGTTTTCGATATTCTTGTTGAGCAAAGACGAGGTGTTATGTTATTCTTTATTCCGTTAAAGCTGATGTTTCAGCGGTATCGCCTTCTTCAGAGCCTGGATGGTATATTGGTAGGCAATTTACTACGCCAAAAGTTCCAATAAGAGAGAGAGAGAGAGAGAGAGAGAGAGAGAGAGATGAAAAGCTATATGGGAATCACACGATTAACAGCTTCTCCAAAAAGCCTACCCTTTTTTATGCGCCTTCCACTAAGAAAGAACAGCTGATTAGAGTCTCAAATGGTCGATTAATGCGCCACCTCACGTCAATAGTCGACGTGAAGCACGAAGCGAGATCATGTGCGATCTCTGGGCATTCCCTCTTGCTATTCATTCTAGGTTACTTGGTATTTATGAAAAAAATGCCTCAGGACGTTTGCGCGTTGGTGTTTTGGCATTCTCTTCGAAAGACTGTGACCTTTTTGTGAAAATCGTCTCCGCTATGCTTTTTGGTCCTACGAGTCTCTAGTGGAGTACTTCGTCCTGTATTTCGTTTGCCACCTAGGTGTTCTTTCACATAAATAAAGGTACATAAAGGTCTACGCGTTTCGCCAATATATTCGTCTCGCAGGTGTTAAAAGAGATGAGGTATATCGAACCTAAACTCATGCAGTCACCGTCCCTGCCATAAGGACAAATTACGTAACTCTGTGTTTCAAGTAGACGGTCCTGTAGGCGGTTACGAACAACTGACGACGAAAAGTATTCCAGGGTATTTCAGATTATCGCTAGCGGTTCCTCTGGATTTGCTCTTCTTAAGCATGTCTTTATAGCTAGACCTACTTCATCGCTAACGGAGGGCAAGATAAACGGGAATTTGTTTCAGGCAAACCGTCGTTTTGGTGCGTCGCTCTCTTTCCAAACTTATCTCGTGGGGTTACTTCTTCGTAGCCATTGGAGATTGTTATTTTAGCTACTCCAGTTGTGCACACAGAGGTGGCTGTTCGAAACATGTTTCCCACAAGCGCGCTCTTCGTGTGTGTGAAGGGTGGGAAGAAAGGAAGCGAACCAGGTTGTTTTTGTTACTTGGTTTTCCGTAGCACTTTTGTCGTTTAACAGCTACTTGATAAGTTGATTTGAACGTCCAGAAGTGGAAGCCAGTTTTATTTCGGTTTCTCTCAGGTGAATTTGGTACACTCAGAGGGCTCGTTCAATTTTTTTTCTAAAGCTTTTTTTCCATTCCCCTCTTACGCAGAGAAGATGACAAAACCATCATCTATGCATCCGCGGTAGAGTAGTGGGCAGATATCAAGAACGGCAGCTTCTATTTTAGGCATAAACGATCGTTTCATTTTTTGAATGGGTAATATAGAGTGAATTTTAGTCCTTGCTCTCCCAATCCTCGATAGCTTCAGGTAATTCTGACAGTCTTCTTAGATGTGTTTGGATATAAAATTTTATTATTGTGGCACTTCAAACGGAATCATTTTTACAATTTTGACCCCTTTTTTTTTACTGCCTACTCTTTTTAGTGGCAGGGTATATTGCGAAATATAACTTCAACGAAGCTGAGATATTTGCAAAACTCTGGACCGCAGGTGCTTATGGTGGGGAACGCGTTACTCCCCGGAAAGGACAATAGCGCGTGTATAAGCCAATCACCGTAGAAATGAATTATAAAAATGTCCCGTTATTCTGCAACTAAAGAAGTGACTACTCTCGCAATGTTTTCTTAAGGTCACCCCTTGAATGCTATACCGATTTTGGAGAGAAATTCAGCACTTACAGACTGCTGAACAAAGGACTTAGTAACCATTGCACTTTTCTTTTGATCGTTAAAATTTCCTGAACAGCAAAACAAATTGTGACCACGAGAATAACTTTTGCGTTGAAATTGCTTGTTGCTTTCAAAGTGTAAGCTAAACAGCACGGAAATTACTGTTGTTTTCTTTCCCTATGAAAGTTTATAATATTAAGACCGATGGATTCGTGGAGCTGACGGTGACATCGATTTGTTATGCGTAAAGACGGAATTCTTTGTCAGAAAAATTTCTGCGGAGTTTTCTTTCCGCATTAGATTTGAGTAAAATCGCCACCTCTTTCGACCGCTGCGTTATTACGGCGCAAATTGAGTCGTGTAGGTTCCTCGAAAATTGGACCGACTGATGTTTCACATTGCGTTAAGATGATCCGCTTTTATAATTTTCTAAAATTGACGCGAGTTCGTGGCAACAGGGCGATCCGAAGTGAGGTGTAAATCTTTTACTGAAGAAAGAATCGAAATTCGTTACGGCTCGATGAGGTCGAAAGTCGTCTATCCCAATTTTCGAGCGAGGAAGTCTTACATAGTCCAAAATTTGCTTTCTCCAAAACACTACTGCTTAAAGGCAACAACGATATAAAGGGACTCACGTGACTGCTGAAGTGACGAACAAGGAAATACTTTTTCAACAGGAGCTCTCTGACTACGGTGGCGTGAACAAAGTGTTCCCAACACACATAAAGTGTCCTCCTGATGGTTTACTGCCCTCATCGTCGCTGGGACGTGTTCGTGGGTGTCGGCTGCGATGTTCAACGAGGGATTCATCCCTCCGGCGGGGCCGCCCAAGCTGAGTAGAAGTCCGACGTTTTCATTAGGAAGCCCAGCTAAGAGTAATCCAATACCAGGATCCCACCATTGGACTGGTATCAAACAAATCGCATAGTGCCAAACCTCCATGAGATCCACAAGGGCGGCGACTGCCTATGTTGGTGACGACCTGAAGCACACTTTGAGTAGGCTGACCTTGACCTCGTGATTCCAGCGAACCACACTGACTAAGCAAGCGAAACTCCGAAAAAAGTGGGAATTTTATTGTGGCCCCACAACCAGTGAGGACGGACCATTCAAATATCAAATACGTAACTATCCAAAGTGCATGATGAATTTTGTGGTCAGCGATTTATAACGGAATCCACGACTAAGTCTGCGGACATTCAAAGATGGGCCAAAAATTCCTGAATGGTTCACCGTAGTCTGTCTTCTGCACGCAAAGGATTAATCGCTTTTTCTGGAATCTCCACTAGCTCGATTCAAAATTGGTCATTGGCTTTGATAGAAAACTGCATGCATTGCTCTGGAATTTAGAGACCATCCACTACGTCCAGTGTTATCCTGTGTTTCTGCACGCCGTCAACTGAGGTAATAAGCTCTCCTAAACATTTCATTTTTTCACTATAACCCCTATCCGAACAGTATGTAAGGAACACCATTCTGTTCGATACTACACTGCCGCTATTTCCACAGTCATTCATTCTTCTTTTAACCCTTCCCCCAGTCTCATTAGAAAGATCAAAAAAAAGGTACGTATTCCAGCTGGCACGAAAAAGATATCTTTTTACAACAAACATTTCTTTCCGGAGCCCACCCACAATATTACAATTTTCATGCCTCCGAAAGTCCATCACAGCAATTCACTTAAGATTGCGCTCTCAGCGATCCACTCGACATCGCTTTTGAAACGGTTGCACACTGTCTGACGTCTTTTTTACTCTTCAGATGATGATATTGTATAGAAATTGCGAGCAGAATCTTGTAGCGGAACCGCTCGTTGCTCAGAAATTCGTTGAAACAATACAGCGCTTCTTATTCACCTTCATTAAAACGTCATAAAGATTCTGATGCTTTCACAACGGTGACTAAGCCATCGAATGTTTCCGCGTGGAAAGAAAGTGCTGCATGAAACTCCTTTTGCTGTGAATTTGCTGTAACCTTTGGAATTCAATGGAAGCCTTATGAATTTTAATCGTCTTAGTGTCTCAGGTATTTTGCTGCCTTAGAAAACGTCGTAGTGCAAAGAACGTCGTTCCCAGCTCAGCAGTGGCCGAGCCAAATTTGCCCAACATATGGTACGAATAACGGCGAAATTTAGCAATCACCATTTATTTAATTGCCTGACAGTCTAGCCATTTGTTTGGAAAAATTCATCAATCCTAACTTTCATCTATCGAATAAAAAAGCTGCGGAATTTTCTTCTAATCGAACTTCCTCAATAGAAAGTTTGTTGAATTTAGCCGCAATGAGCACAAGGACCTTCAGCGTTACCGGCTTCATCTTGCCGGTGCAGATGGCTTTCTCAACGGGAGCTGGTGTAGCTGCTCAGGTCTCCAGTATGCACCGAGTGCAGATGCAGCCAGGGGATTTGTGACGCGTATTATAATGCAAGCAGTGAGTTCTCGATTCTTGGACAAGTTCAATGAAAGCTTCCAGTCTTAAAGGATTGTTGGAATTTTGGTTATAATTAAATTAAATTAAACACCCAAATAATTAATTAATATTTAGACACGGTGTATGGGACTTTATATAATTTAATTGGAAAGCTTCATTTAAATTTTTTTAGATTAACATGGCTTGGCTCTTCAGGTGTTTGATGTTCTCGAACAGCAGGGCCGTGCAGCCGGCCTCCCGATCCCATGATCCAAGTCATTTTTGAGTCAACTCACTGTCAACGTCATGTACGAGCCACTGGAATGCAAGACTGTAGCTGTCAACCCAATGCCTGATACGCGGAGTAAGTTTCTATCCTCTAAAATCCATTCGAAATTTTCGCATAAAACCAGCTAAAGAAATTGAAAAAAGTCTATTCCTTTAAATGCTGCCATGAAACGTACCCATTTAAAGATAAATATGGGAATAACACGAATGTCATCGAAGGAGATAAGGATCCTTTCATATCATTAACATTCAAAGCCGAATTACCATCTGAATTAATAACCTCCATCTGATCCACAAAGGCAGCGACTGGATAAGGTGATGATGACCTGGGGCAGATCTTAGCCTGGCTGACCCCGGGGAAACCGAATAGCTGAACCAGCGAAACTCTAAAAAATGGGGCATGTATTGGGGGCCCACACAACCAATGAGGATAGGCCGTCAAGTATCCAAATGAGAAAGATCAAAACCCTAGATAAACGCTTCCATTGCACTGCATTATATGCTCCTTAACATTTTGGCGACGAGTAGTTGCCATAATGAAGTAGAGGGAGTGGCCGGTATGACACCTGTAGGTGTAATTTTCGCTTCGGTAGTTCACTTTGGTACACAGGATTTTTTCTCTATACATCTTGTAATCGATCGGTAGCTTATCCAACGCGGATGCCATGGCTGGCGTCGTGAATGCAAAGATATATTCCTAACAACTCACGATCTCCTCATTTTGAGGCGAGAGACTATTATTGCTGTTGAGAAGAGTCTGCGGTTTAGGGTGCAGCAAATGAGGAGGCACAGGAAATGCTACTGCCTCCAAGAACTGGCAACGCATGCAGTGTTCAACGTCATTCTTGACAAGCCATTCGTTGTCTTCTAATTTCCAATCCTTATGATGACTTTTTGGTACTGTATGGAATTATAGGATGTGAAAACCACAAAGGTAAATATCGTAAAATCCTTTGCAGAATTTACAGAGGTTCCTTTGAATGCTGCGAGCAGTATAATTGTATAGTCAACTAGTGTTTTTTCTTCACATACAAGAAATGTTTATGCATTAGCACAAGTAGAATAAGAGAACGATGGAACCCTTTCAAAACGCAGAAGAAACTGGTTCAGAGAACGGAAATAACAGTAAAAGGGAACAAAGAACGTAAAACTTATGGAATGGTCTAAAATTTAAATAATCATAAATTCTTCATGCATGAATTTTTGCAATCGAAACACGAGTTATTAGAATTAGCATGTTTTATCTCACTTATTCCACTTGCAGAGGATTCTGGAGTTCGAGAGGCGATGAATTCGAGTTATTTTTTGCATCATCGTGGTCGGTGAAGCACTTCGCGCACAGGAAGTCGTCAAGGTGTATGAAGTGGCAGTCGGTAGGCGAGAGATCTGGTGAATACGGCGGATAAGGCAAAGTTTCGTAGCCCAAATCGCTCAAACTGGATCTAAAACTATCTGGTCAATGCGGAGATTAACTGAAAGTCGGTCGTCGGAACAACTACAAGACGTGCCAACAAGTCACTTCGGACTTGAGGGTTGCAGCATGTGAAATGTCTGACTTTAAATGTGTTACTTTATTTTTTGATTCCGCTAAAGCTGACGTTTCGGCAGTGTCGTCTTCTTCAGAGCCGGGAAGGGTGCAACGATAGGCAAATTACTACGCCAAAGGCCTCAATTAGACGTGCAGAAAAACAGAAATTTATATGGTAATCACATGACTAACAGCTTTTTGAAAAACGTAGCGTTGTTTACGTAGCCTTCCACTGAGAAAAGAACACCTGATTCGCATATGGTCGACGAATGCGCCACCTAACGTCAAGGTCGATGCGAAGCACGGAGCGAGATCATGTGAACTCAGGGCATTCCTCCTAGCTATTCATTTTGTGGTTCTTGGTACCTATCCAAAACACCACAGGTAGTTTGCTCATTATTGTTTTGGCATCCTCTTCGAAAGATTGTGACCTTTTTATCAAAATCGTCCCCGCTATGCTTTTTCTAGCCAATGTGTCTGTAGCCCCTAGTAGGGAACAGAGTCTTGTTTTTCGTTTGCCATCTAGGTGTTCCTTTATACGGATACATAGAAAAGGCTGCCCGTTTCGCCAATATATTAGTCTCACAGGTGTTACAAAAGATGAGGTATATCGCATCCGAACTCATGCAGTCACCGACTCTGCCATGAGGATAAATTACGCAACTTTGCTTCTCAAATAGACGATCATATAGGCGGTTAAAAACTAACTGACGGCGAGGAGTATTTGATGATATTACAGTTATCGCTAGCGATTTCTCTAGATCTGCCCTTCTGAAGCATCGCTTTATATCTAGACTTACTTCATCGTTAATGAAGGGCAAGACAAACGTGACTTTGTTTCTCCAAATCGCTTGCTTTGGGGTCTCGCTCTCCCCTTCTAAACTTACCTCATATGGCTACTACTTCATAGCCATTGGAGATGGCTATTTGGCGAGCCAAGTCGCGCTATTCTTCCTTTGGTTCCCCCACTTGTGGTCACAGAGGTGGCCGTTCGAAACGTATTTCTCACAAGCGCCCTCTTTGTGTCTGAAGGGGTGGGAAGAGAGGAAATGAACAGGATAATTGTGTTACTTCGTTTTCGGTACTGCTTTGTCATGTGACCACTACTTTGTAAGTTGACTTAAACTTTAAGGAATGGAAACCAGTTTTCTTTCGGTTTGCCGGAGTGAATTTAATGTACTCAGACAAGTCGTTCACTAATTCAAAGCATTTATCCATCTCCTCCTGCATAGAGGAGATGACAAAACAATTGCCTGTGCACCTGCGGTAGAGCATCGACCGGAGATCAAGAACGGTGGCTTCTATTTTAGACATAAACGATCAACTTAATTTTTTAAGTGGGTAATGTAGAGTAGGTGCCGGGTAGCACAATGGTAGTGATGTCCATCATTAAGAGCACGGTGCTAGTTCGATCCCGCTCTGGGCCCAACCAAGCCTCTCATCCTTCTGGGGTCGGGAAATTGGTAACGGCCTTGTCTGGAAAAAAATCACTTTCTGCAATCCTATTGGGAACGCTACAGGGACCGGCTATCTCAAGACTCCAGAGAGAATTGCTCAACCAACATTCTACGACATTTAAGATGAAATGAAAATCCTCAAGCAGGAACCGGGAAGCCACACTTAAGAAATTGGAAGACCTTTGTGGATGATGGATGTGCGGAAAAACGAATTGGATAAGAGCAAGTGCTGGTATCCGCACAGTAGACGTGAAGTTGGATCAAATAAAATAAAAATAAATGTAGAGTAGAGCCTAAACCCTGTTTGCCCCAATCCTCGATAGCTCCAGGTAATACTGCCGGTCTTCTTTGCTGCTTTTGGATGTAAAACTCTTTTGTGGCATCACTGCGAACGGACTCGCTTCTCTTCAAACGTTTTTGATTAAGGTGACCGTGGTAAATCCGTTATTCCTACTTCTGCGGCTGACAAGCTTGAGAAATTATTGAATACTTCAGTACATAAGCTAATCGCCATAAAAATTAACATGTATTCTTCCCTTTGATGAGCTTACACGAGGTTCATAAATATATTTATTTTTCGGCCAACGATTCAACTTCTTAGTCTTCATCAGAGCCGATGATCCGAATCGAAGGTGGTCAATGCTTGTTATTCGTCTTGATGTGGCGGCTTCACCTTCGTATCGAGTCAAGTCTTCCTTAGCGAGTCATTCTCCTCGAATGAAGTATACTCACTTACTGACGTCCCTCTATGCAGGAGGTTGATGGTGAATGTACGACTATCCGATGTTAACAACTTGTTTTTCGTGTAAGCTCGTGTGCGTTACCTCGAGTTAGCTCATCAAAGAAAAATTACACATTGATCAGTCACGCCGAGGTTAAAGGAAAGTCTGTTTCGAAATAGAAATTGATTCCAAAATGTCAATTATTCTATTGCTAAAGAAGAGATTACTCTCGCAATGTTTCCTTAAGTCACCCCTTGCATGCTATGCCGATTTTGGAGAGATTTCAGCACTTACAAACTGCTCAGCTGAGCACTTAGTAACCACTGCATTTTCCATTTGATGGTTAAAATTTCCTGACCAACAAAACCAACTGCGACCACGAAAATAACCTTGCGTTGAAAATTGCTTCTCGCTCCAAAGTGCGGTTTAAACAGCACGGAAGTTATTGTTGTTTTCTTCTCCTATGGAAATTTGTAATACCATGACCGATGGATTCGTGGAGCTGACGGTGACATCGATTGCTCTGCCTAAAGGCGGAATTCTTTCTCAGAAAATTTCTTCTGGAGTTCTCTTTCCGCATAAGAATTGAGTAAAATCCTCACCTTCTTCGAGCACTGCATTAATACGGCGCCAGTGCAATCGTATAGGTTTCCTCGAAAAATTGGACCGACTGTATAGTTCCTTTTGGCGTTAAGATGACCCGTTCCTCGAATTTTCTAAACTGACGCAAGTGCGTTGCAATGAGACGATGTCAAGTGAAGCGGAAATATTTTACTAAGGAAATAATCGAAATTCGGTATCAGCACCGAAGAAGTCGAAAGTCGACCGTACTAACTAAAGCGGAAAACTAAGACATTTTACAGCAGCTCTCTAATTACGGTAGCGTATGCAAAGTGTTCCAAACACACAAGGTGCCCACCCAATGGTTTATCGCCTCATCGTGGCTGGGAAGTGTATCCTGGGTGTCGGTCTGCGATTCACAGCAGGGAAGATTCATCCCCTCAGCAGGGTCTCCCAAGATGAGAAGAAGTCCGATATTTCCATCAGGAAGCCCAGCCAACAGTTAGCCAATACCAGGATCCACCAGCGCACTGGTATCAAACAAGTCGCATAGCAAATCTCCCTCTGATCCACAAGGGCGGCAACTGCCTATGGCGGTGACGATCTGGGGGCAGACTCTAGGCATAAATGGAAGTTTTGCTGGCGAACGCACAACCAATGAGGATGGACCATTCAAGTATCAAGTAAGTGTCCAAAGTGTAAGAAGAATTTTGTGGTGAACGCTTCATAAAGGGCTCGATAGCTAGCTCCAAAAGCACCGCTAACGCTGCGGACCTTGAAAAATGGACCAAGAAGCCCTGATCAGTTCACTGCAGTCTCTCTCTTTACGCAAAGGATTAATCGCTTTTTATAAAATCTCATCATGCTCGATTCGAAACTGATCATTGGTTTTGATAGAAAACTGCTTGTACTGCTCGGAAGCCTAGAGACCATCCTCTAAGTACAGGGATATTCTGCGTATCTACATGTGTCGCCAGTAGTGGCAATAAGCTGTCCACAATATTTCGCTTTCACGATAACTCCCTATCTGAACCGTGGATAAGGAACGCCATTCAGTTCGATACTTCACTGATGCTATTTCCACACCAGAATGATCAAAAATTGAAACGACATGAAAAAGACGTCTTTCTTACAAAAAGCATTTTTTTCCGAAGCCGAGCCACAGTTTAAAAAAATTTCCAAGCCTCGCCCATCGTAGCAATTCACTTAAGATTGCGCTCACATCGATCTACTCGATATCGTTGGTGAAACGGTTCCACACTGTCAGATGTATCCCCTTTCTCTAGAGATGACGTCCTTCTCAAACTCGTCAAAGCTGAAATGATGGCCTGCAACTTGGCCCGCTCAGCTATAGCCACTCTCCCTACCTCAATAAAAAAGATTTTAAATTCGAAACGGTATCAGGAAAACCGCAAGGCGATTATGTCGATATTGCAATGGACGGAGTTCTGGAAAGGTAGTGTTTGCTTCTCCAAAAACCACTGCTCGTAGAAATAGAGATATAATTCATGCGAATGGTGAAGTGAAAAACACGTGCGAAACTGCTTGTCGCTCACAAATTCCTTGAAGCAATACGGACGGGTACCTCCATCTTTTTTCACCATTTATAAAATTCTCCTAAGACGCTCCAGGTAGCGCACCTCCAGGAAGCAGCGTACCCCCAGCCAGCGCAGCTGACGTTTTCACAGCACTACGTTTTCGTTTCGTCAAAGGTAAATTAATTGGCGACATTGCTATGTTGCATTTTGCCCACTACTAGAAATCAAGAACACCCGAAAAACCATCAAGTACTTCAGTGTAGAAGTAGAATGCAATAAACGATGTGCCTCTTATGATTTTTTGAAATAAACAACCATGCCGGCGTTGAAAAAACATTGATAGCAGTGGAATCAGTCTCTCCAATAGCCTCTCTCTCTGGTTGCGGAAGTGCAGGGAATGTGGAAGGAGAATCTTGTAGCGCAGCTGCTCGTTCCTCAGAAGCTCATTAAAACAATACAGATCTGCTTATTCACCTTTATTAAAATGCTATGAAGCTACTGATGCTTTCACAACGGTGACTAAGCCTTCGAATGGTTCCGCGTGGAAAGAAAGATCCGTATGAAACTCGCTGTACGTGAATTGTCATAACACTGGAATTCGATGGAAGCTTCATATAGTTTGAGCTCTACCATAATGCAGCCCGCGTGATGACGAAAATACCTCACAACATTTTCCAATTCTCCTTCTCAGAAGTCACCAGTTGAAGGTGTTAGAAAACGATGCAGACAAATAATCGCCTACTAGGCAGAAACATTGTGAAATGCCGAACGATTTTCACTTTCTCCTACTGAGAAATATTTTGAAGACTGATTAACATCGTTGATGTGGAAGAGGTTTGAACTAGGAATGGACATGATTATTCTATTAAGCACATTTTTCCAATGCCTCTCAGCAGTAGTAAAACCCCGCCAACATCAAATCAAATATTAACAACCGGAATTGACTAAAGCGTGCGAGAACTTCTCGCATTTCATACGTGGCTCTTCTCCACACATTTCGAAAAAATCAACAAAGGGATTTACCAGTCAAACAAAACGTTGCTTCACCACATGGATCCGCTCAATAACCAGTTTTATTTTCTTTGTGCACTAAGGAGAGGTGAGGAGAATCAGACGGAACCTTATGAACAATCCCTTTCATTAGAAACAATGGCATGCATAGCATTTGATGCATCATGTAGTATGCGTTCTTATCAAATTCAATAAAATATGAAACCTACTGATGTGTAAAGGCAGTGTTTTTCTCCTCGTAGACAGGTCTGGTACCAATTTGAACTGTGGATGGAGGAGTGATGGCACTTGAGTGGTGGAACTTTGGAAGCGGAGGTGTATAACAACTGAAGTCGTACGCCTCCTATGAAGAACATCTAAATCTGACGGTGCTCTACGATCAATGAAGAAAGAGACTGATCAAGCACCACTCACCAACAGTTCTCAGATTGACTCAAAGGTTTTTTTGGAAAGATGCAACCTTTGACTTGGTTCAGCTTCAAACCACGTCCTTTGTTCCACATATATCTATTTTCAACAGTGTCGACAACTCTCAGCAACATCTTATTTTCACAGCACCGACCGAGTCTTCCCTGTCAACCCTCCGCTGTCACTATTCTCACTGTTATTTAGAACTCTCACGTTGTTTCACCTGCAGTCGTCGGAAGAATCAAGAAGAGAGTTTGGCAATGTAGATGGGTAGAAGATCTTATCTATCTCTCAATGAACACTTTTTTGCTAGACCTAACGACATAAGGAGTTTCTCACCCTTCAAAAAGTACATCACAGCAACTCATTCATGATCTCACTTCGAACGATCCACTCAATATCCCTAATGGAACGGCTATGGAGCGTCTGATATTTTCTTTGCAAAAAAGACAACTTCTTTTCCTGCTTCACCAGAATTGACGTCAAACCTTAGCAGTAGGTCGATGCGAATGAACAAACACTTTTTTTTGCAAGGATCCGGAATTTTGATATCGACGACGAAAATGTCGGAAAACGATTGTCACGACCTTATGACAGACAGAGGACTAAAGGATCTTGTCCATGCTTTTCAAAAGTTCACGGTTTCAGCCAGTAACGATATGAAACATTTGCACTGCTGAGGTGGAAATTTCGTTATAAAAAAAGACAAAAATCCGGCATTGATCAATCCATATGAGACTCGACATTCATTCGACTTTATCAAGAATTGTGAGAGGTGACTGATGCATACCTGACCTATAAACAACTCACAGTGGCTCGCAGACACACTATTTGCGGGCTGCAGAAGAAATGAAAGCTTCCAGAGCCCTGGAGACTTAACCGAACCGATGTCCATGCGTCTATTACAGTCCACCACTTCCCACTGCAATACACGGGGAAATTTGGTGTGACGGAAATTGTTTCGCGAAAACGGGCTTTCTGATTACGGTAGCGCATCAAAAAAACAAGGGATGTTTTGTGGCGATACTAATCATAGCTCGGAAATTCATCGAAACACTACGAAGGTGCTTATTCAGCTTCCTTCATCTCTCATGAAAACGTCATAAAACAGCCGACAATGTTTTCGTGTTTTAGGGGCGAAGACGAGAAACTCTGTGACAGAAATACGTCATGAATAGTTTGGACTGCATAATGGAATTGAGTGAGAGCTCCACATTTGTCGTCTTAAACGCTGCTCGCTTGATAGCGGGAACTTCCTACAGAGAATTCCTAGATTTTTCTGTACGTCATCGAGCGTAGTTTTTAATAAACTTCACAGTCAAGTAGTCGTCAGGTAGAAAACTTTTGAAGCGGTTGGTTGCTAATCACTGAAGGAGAGATGAACCTTCATTGATATAGGCGAAATTTAAACCAAAAATGGAAAATGAATTTTTTCTTCCCCAACACTTCTTTTGAATAGGTGCCAATACATAGCTCCAACATATGTTCTGCATATAAGCACTAAATGAACAGAAAGAGACTCAGAAAAGCTTGCGAGAATATCAAACGTTCCGTAATTGATCGCTGTCTTGACGTTTCCTATGCAAAAAACGATTGAGAGGATGCAATTACTCATCAGATGAAATGGCCACTGTCTTCGTCAAAACTGCTCAATAACAAAATTTGTTTTGCCGCACACGAAGAAAGTAAGCGGAGACTCAAACCGCGCTCCATAAACACTTTGCCTTTATTGGAAGTCTGTAAAGTTTAAAAAGGTGCCAGAGAAAGCGCAAACTCAACGTTGCTCCGACAGTCTCCTTTTTCGCTTCAGTGGACCGTCTGCTTCACCATAGTGCAGGATATTAGTACTAAATGACAACACTTTATGCCCTCATGGAGTTGTTTTTTTTTGATGCGGTTCATTAATCATCTAGCGAAATTCTGCAGTTGACCTTCTTCGGGATACCAATCCCGCTTGCCGCAAACGCAGCAATCTCATTACCACACCGAATTCAAAAAAACGGTAGTGGCTAAATGAATGCGATTTTGGCTCCTTTGGTGTTTGCCGATCGAGTGCTGCTTGCGGAAAGCTGTGTTTCCTTTCTGTCATTCGACAAATCTATGTATGGAGTTTCTCCCAAAAGTGTATTTTTCACGTTGCCGTTTTGTCAATTCTACATTTCATCATTTGTGGGAAAGTTAAAATTTAATGTCGCTGCAATAAAATCACATGGCCGAGACCCATTTTAAGCTGTAGCAGTTGAGAAATCAGCGCATTCGATGAATTAAGCAATCGCCCTCACACGTCGTTCTCGTTCGTGTTGTGCACACGTTGCACCTCGTTTGCCGATTTTTATGTGTTTCAGAGTCGCAGAGCCCTCAATGTCCAAGCCCACACAGTGGATCTAACCGATTTGAAGAATTTTCTTTTGGTCCTCAAAATGTCAAGTAGATCCCAAACACCTTCGTTGTAGCAAATGAGTACAAATTCTTAGTAGAAACCCATCGACAATTTCTCAACAATCCTAGCGAACGCAAGAAACCCTCTCCTCAACTGAACATGCCAATAGGTACTACCGTTCAAATATCTTCAGGTGTGATTGTCATAATAATGAACAGTGCGGCAAACATGGCGAATGTTCTGACACGTCCGTTTCTGCTTTCTGTCCTCACCGTCACTACAGTGTTCGGATGTGCAGCAGGACCAGGTATTAAACAAAATAATTTTCTTGCAGTAAGAACACTTACAACCTGAAGCGTAACTTTATGAACATCAATCATGTTACCATCTCTAGTATTTTGTTGCTTTAAACGTAAGTCATAGCGCAAAGAACAATATTTTTAAAAAGAAGTAGTTCCGCTCCCAGCTCAGCAGTGGTCAAGCCGAATTTTCCTGGTATGCGGTACTAAAAATGGCGAGATTAAGTAACCACCATTTGTTTAATTACTCAACAGTTTTTTCATGTCATTTGTTTGGAAAGGACAATTAATCCTTATTACTTCATTTATCTATCAAAAAGTTGCGGATTATTTTCTATTTATATTTATTCTATAAAAAGCTTTGTCAAATTCAGCCGCAATGAGCACAAGGACCTTCAACGTTACCGGCTTCACCTTGCCTGTGCAGATGGTTGCCTCAATGGGAGCTGGTATAGCTGCCCGGGCCCCAGGTATTGCACCCAGTACAGATGCAGTCAGAGCATTTGTCATGCGTGCTGTAATGCAAGCAGTGAGTTCTCATTTCTTAGACAGGTTTAACGAAAGGCTTCGATTTTTTAAAGGATTCGTAGGCGTTTTGGTCCTAACGCGGCCTGTCTGGTTTCGTGCAGTTAAAAACTCTCTGCAAATTCTACTAGTTAGCGAAAATTCTGTTCTTCAGGTGTATGACGTTCTGGAACAACAAGGTCGTGCTGCCGGCCTCCCTGATCCCATAATCCAAATCATTTTGGGTCAGCTCAGTGTGACAATAAACTACGAACCACTGCAATGCATGGATGTAGAAGTTGACCGTCCTAGTGCTAACCTTTGGAATGGAAATTGATGGTGTGTATTCAATATTTAACGGCCGATCGGGAGATTTCGGATCTAAACTAAGGAAATACTTGTGCTGCCAAGAAGACACTACAGGTCGTTTAGATCACCGGTAAAAAACGCAATGGGGAGAAATTGTTTCCACGAATAGCTAATACATTGAATTGCTTAGGATCAAGTTATGAGTTGTTTGTGCGAGCTTTATCTTTCCACCTTTCAAACAGAAATCTAGGAAGTTCCTTTTCACATGGCAAATCGTGAAATGAGTACTGCTTCTGACGTTTAAATCACATTGAAAAGTCATTTTCTGAGAATGCCCAACCTTGCAGTAGTCTTGAAAACAAAGGCTTTTATTGTTAAGTTCACTCGAATCAGTTGTAGTGAGACAATGCAAAGTTCGCTGCATATTAAAACACTAAGGAAGAAGCTCCGACTTTCATTCTAATGAAAAAGTATCTCTTATTTTTCAAAAAAAAGTCCTTGCCTTAACTAAGTTCAACCCATTTCAAAAAACCTCTTTGAAAATCACTTGACTTCTTAACAGACTATTTTTAAATGATTCATATGGCCAGGGTCGATTGCACATCGATTGTTGACACAATGCAGGCAAAAATCACTGGCATAAATTTAAATTTAAATAAATAAAATTTTTTAAATAAATTCCTTTCAGCCCCGGCTATGATGCCGAGATGCATAATCTTTGGAAATACGGTGACTGCAATATGCAACATGGCGTGTACGCTGAGCACTGGAATGGGTGTTGGGGCTATTCCCGCCACAGCGTTGTCAATTTCAGGAACTCTCACGACCACAAATCCGATCATGGCGAACTGGTCGAGAGAGATGTGGCAAAGCGTTGTGAACAGAGTGGTTCGAAGCTTGGCATCGGGTCCGCTTGGATCCAACTTCTTCTCGGCATTTGCCACCGTCTCATGAAAGAAGTTAGCCGAGAACTGTTCGGAGTAGAGAAAATTTTTTTAAACCGTTGCAAATAAACTAGCTATTAGCAGAACGGTTTAATAAAACGGTCAGCTGATTGAAGTTTCCAGGTGTACAGTGGGAGTAAGAAGGAACTCAGTTGTTCGCAATTGAAGAAGTTCTCTCCTTCTTTCGGTCTAAACAGACGAGTTTTAATAAAATAAAAAAACTGCAATAACAAAAATGAAACAAATATTTTAAATTACTGTTTTCTTGGCAAGCAACACATAAGATTGTTACTTTATTCTTTATTTATGAACAGCCTGACGCTTCAGCGGCTTTCGCCTTCTTCAGATCCCGGAAGGATCAAGTTGACCGCAATCTACTCGGGCAAACACCTCCAAAGCCAAACCTAGAATATGCTAAACCAAGATTCTGGTCCATTTGAAAACAAAGCATCTCCTCCGCGCACTTGCTGCTTTCTGTGAGTATTGCACAGAGTGTTTCTTGTGGAGACCAACCGCACAGAGTTCGCATGGAAGGGTAGTGTGCCTCTCTCACATTTACACATCAGTTTTAAGCACCGTGTGAGATCATACATGATAACGAGGCATTCCTCCCAACGGTTCATTTTAAAGCCATCGAATTTAGCAGAAATGCTTTTGAGAGTTTTATGCACTGAATTTTTTCGATTCCAAGTGTGTATGCTAACTTCAGCGAATTCCTCCCCGTTATCTCTCTGTGTCCTGTGGGCGCCTAGTGGAGCACTGGTTTAACTCTAATTTTACAAAGTAGATATAGTTTTATACGGACGCAGACTGGTCTGCCCTTTTCGCTAAGTTAATCGTCCCCGTGCTGTCTGCCAGAACTTAAGTACACCGTACCAGAGCTCATGCAATCACCTTCTCTACCGTAAGGGTAGACTATGCCATTTTACATTGTATTAACCTGTTCAGAAATAAATGAGCGTTTTAGAATGTTTATTGTTTCAATGTTTCAAAAACGAGTTTTCATTGAATTTTTTTTATAAATTTTTCTTTGATGAGTTTACACGAGGTTGATAAATGAGGTTTATTTTCGACTAACGTTTCGACGGTTTCCTCTTCATCAGAGCAGATGTTCCGAGCCAGTAGTTCACAGTTGTTCGTGTTCTCGAGGTGATGCCTTCGTGGCGCATTGAGCCGGGTCTTCCTCTTTGGAGGATCTCTCTCGAATGAGGCATACTTAATCTGCGATGCTCTTTTATACAGGACGGCTCTTATTGATAGCACTGATCTTCCGGTTCATCTTTGGATTTTTGAAATTTATCAAAACGCCTTAAGAGTCTTCTTGCGCGTTAATGTTTTCGATTCTTGGCTAGGATCCGGACATTCACTTCAACATCATCACCATTGTGATTTTGTGCCCTGTGTGTAGTTTTACGCGAACATAAAGCAGTCTACCGGGTTTTTTCCTATTCGTCAAAACACTACTTTAGGTACAAATAGGGCACAAAAGCACAACCGTTTGAAGTGAAGGTCCTGATCCTAGGGCAGCAATCGAAAACATCCACGCGCAAGACTCATGAAGCGTTTTGGAAAAATTTCACAAAACCCAAAAATAAAGTGGAAAGACAAATGCCTCACTATCAAACATGATCTGGGCACTTACTTCAATATGATTTTCTGAGCTGGGTGGGTCTCGCTCGCAACGCCACGTGAACAACGCGTGGGCCAGTCCCTCCCGTTACAGCACGGTGAGTAGCCTTTTTGATCAATATGGCGTTTATTTGAAAATTTGGTCTTCATTAATACCATAAATATTTGACCGAATACGAGACTACTGTTACATAAAATACTTCTAGGCTCTGAGGAAGGCGAAATCGCCGAGACTTCAGCCATCGAGCAACAACAACAAACAACAACAACAACAACAACAACAACAACAACAACGAAGACCTGTACTGACCTCGCATCAGCTCGAAAAAATCAGTTTATAAGACTGGCTTCCTTGTTTTGAAAAAGTTGCAACAATTGGTGAAGTTTAAAACACTTCAAAAACGATTATCCTTGAAATGATTCGACTGTTCAGCGTGGTGTTTTTGCACCACTTCTTTTATATCGAATCGGTGCAGTTGGCAGATGCAGAAGAACCGCAAAGAAAAGGTCAGTTCTACTTTCAGTCAAAAACAAGCGTTTTAATAAAGGAATTTGTTCTAGACAATCCCAAAATGATGACTCCGCTCTGCGTCATCATTGGCAATACCGTAACCGCAACATGTAACATACAATGTAGGATAGACATGCCCGCGAATTTGTTGGCTATTCCCGCCTCAGCGATGACAATCTCAGCAACTCTCAAGATTTGAACTGCCTTCTCTACACTAATAGCTTTTGAAAAAGAAAAAACGATCTCTTTAGATCACAAACGTCATCATGGCGAATAGATCTAGAGAGATGCTGCAAGGAGTGGTGAACACAGTGATACGAGCCTTGCAGTGAGGCACATTTGGAACGGACTTCCTGTCGACATCTCCCGCCGTCTCATGAAGTAAGAAGCCATCCACGAACTCTTTAGTGTGGTTAATCTATTTGTGTGGTAGGTCATACCGTTGCCTTATGACATAAGCTGGTTAACCAAAAAATTTCTCAACAATTAAGGAGTCGTAAAAAATTCGCAATGAAGTGTACTAGATTAAGAAAAATTTAGTGCGCCTCTAATCAGCCGGTAGAAAATTCTCTCGGTACAAAATAAGTGCCGAGTGATCTAGGCATTCATGTTAGGTTTTAACATACGAAGTGTCCCATTTTAAATGTAAGCATTAAATAACCGTAACATTTTCCATTCCATTTTTTATTAACTGCAATAAGCGGCATTAGAAGGAACACACATTTGTGAACCAGAAACAATGTTACTTGTTCCAGGTGCACAAAATTCTGGACTGCTGGAAGCGATGAATTCGTTGAGTGCATTTTTTGCGTCACGGTGGATCATGAAGCATTTCACCCGCAAGGAATTGTCGACGTGCTTGAAGAAGTGATAGCCGGTAGGCGAGAGGTCCGCCGAATATGGCGGATGAGGCAAAATTTCGTAACGTAGTTGGATTTACTTCTGCAACGTTGGTTCCGCAACGTGAAGCCGGGCGTTGTCGTGGAAAAGGATTGGTCCTCTTCTTTTGACAAATGCCGGTCGTGGTTGTTGGAGTTTACGGCGAATATCGTTGACTTATTGCTAATAATTCTCTGTCGCAATCGCTTCGCCCAGATTCAAAAAGCTGTGACGAATAAGCCCGTCCGCAGCCTAGTGCAACTTCGGATTTGAGAAATCCTGTGCAGCCTGATCGCAATCCACATCCACTCATTGAAATGAACGTCGCCAGTTATCGTACAGAATCCATTTCTCCTCACACGTCACAATTCGATCAAGAAAAGGATCGTTTTTGTTGCGCAGAATAAGAGCAAACGACGGTTCAGAGCGGCGATTTTTTTGATTGTTGTTTAATTCGTGCGGCACCACTTGTCGAGTTTTTTGCCTTTTCTATGCGATTCAAGTGAGTGGAAATTGTTGCTGTGTTTACGCCAAGGTTGGTTTCCACTACTGCCTTCATTTCGTCGTTGTCAAGTTCATTCCACGTCCGCAGCCATCCTTAGTCCCTGTCTTCGAGGTCGAAATCACCAGATCGGAATTTCCGGAATTACATTCGCGCTGTTGATTCACCAACTCTGCCTTCACCTCAAACTTGATGATACTCCGAGCTCCTGCGGCGAATTATGTCCACTCAAACGACACGTATATCACGTTGATTAATACTAGAGTTAAAGTTCATAAAATGTTAAAGTAGTAACTCTTAAAAAAACCAGCATTAAATATAGAAAGGGCAGCTTTGCGCTTCACAAGTATACGTTTAACATCCATAAAGAATTAAATTTCTACTTAAAAAACCACACAAAAATTAAAACAATAAAATCGGGTGTTTTAAAAGTTACGACCTAATACATCCATTAAAGTCAAAGTGCATGGCCATTAAAGTTGTTCCACCCAGTGTTCATGAACAACGTCAAGTGTGCTTAACGGTGGCGTATAAGATTAGGCTCAGAGTACCGGATTGCGTAATCGAACAGATTGCAACAAAAGGACGTGGTAAAGTACGGAGTGCTTTGCTTACTACGGAAGCAGAGAAGCGAATGGACAGCGTATTAAACTTAGTGAACGGGTTCCTGAGCTAAAATGGGAGATTTGCCTTCAGGAAACAGCAGACTTGATATTAAGGGAACACACTATTAAGGGAATAGTTGTTGTAACATCTACTGGTTTTTTCGTAGGGAAAAAACCCATAGTATACGCATCACACTTAAGATAGGCATTGATGGATCTCTTAACTCTTCATTAATTTACTCTAGCGTTACTTAAACCTGCAACGGCATGCAGAAAACGACGTCCGGAGACCGTCAAACAAATGCAGGATTTCTTGTCAAGCAGCCCATTGCTTGTGATGCATGACACAGTTGAGAACAGGAACTCACCATTGTCAACGGTTCCCTACAGTCGCTACTGGGACCATTTAACCATTCTATCACGTAGGTCTACCATTACTCATAAAGTGGGAACCCATCTATGGTGTGATTCCATCCCGTTTCATACTACTTTGACATATCATCCTTAGCTCTGTAAACCGATGACAAAAAAATATATCGTTTAGTGGAATAAAAAAGTCAGTCAGGTAGTAAGAAAGCATGTACCATAGGTGTTAGACGAATTTTGTGATGAGTAAAGGGTCTATCGCCAACCCACCGATCTCCCTCATATGAGGGATCTCGAGCCGGTTAATTGCGAGGCAACGTGGCGCGTCCCCAGGTGGTGGATATTGGATTAATCGCGAACCAAAAGCGATCTTCGCTTCCCTGAGACGTACGTGGATT
>JADANN010000318.1:0-215698 GCA_018806985.1 Angiostrongylus vasorum
TTGCTACCACTTAAACAAATGTTATTAAATGCAGAAAATTAATGCAATTTATGTACTTTGTTGACAAAATAGTTCATTCTATTCTCACCGCTTGAAGTTTATCTATTGTCGAATTAGGTAGTACATGTTCACTTGAATACTTGGATGACCCTTCTTCACTGGTTGTGTGGGCAAAGCATAGCTTCCATTTGTTTCGCTCTAGCGCAGTCACCGTCTTTGGTAGTGGCCTACTTCGAACATGGTGACGTCTGGAAGACCCATTCTGTATTCCTGAAATCGTAGTCACCTGCGAGCGCAGATGTTTGACGTTAGCGACAAGCTCATCCGCCCATCGTTTGGATAGGCTTCGAAGAGTACACTTCCATTCTCTTGGAGCCCATTCCACTGTTCTTTTCATCCGTCTGTCATCTGTTCTTCTTATTCTGTGACTTGCCTCTGTCTCGCCATTGATGTGTTTTCTCTGGTATCACGAAGATGCTATTGGTTTCGAAGACCTGAGCTGCGCATTCCGGCTAGACGTTGTGAGTACAGGTTAAATTTTACAAGACATTGTTCAAGCGCTCTGTGGGCGATGCGCACATTTTTTGACCTGATTGAAATATCAGTCCACATTTCTAATTCATAACAGAGTACTGGCAGGACTGTTCAATCGGTAAGGAGAGCGTGGATTTTCGGGTTCGTTAGTTGATCGGTGGCTTCTTTATATGGCTTGAACGCAGCCCGAACTGCTCTCCTTCTTTTATCTGATTTTCCTTCTTCATGTGGATCTCCATGTTCATTTATCGCCGAAAGTATACGAGTAAGGTAGTGTAATTGCTTTCGCATCATCGGTTGTTTATGACCTGGGTCTTCATCCTGTTTATGTGCAGTCCAATTTTTTTTCCACTTCGTTGAGTTCATTGAACATCATCTCTGCGTTACTGGTACTTCTCGAGTCGATAACGATGTCATCCGCGGAACGAATGTTTGATAGGAATGTCCCATCAATACGAATGCCTTTCTCGCCCCAATCGAGTGACTTAATCATGCATAGCAGTGCGGCAGTGAACTGCTTTGGCGATATTATGTCGACTCGTTGAACCCCTTTTCCTATGGATGTGGTGAGGGTTCGGTGAGAAAGCTGTATATTTGTGCTAAAGTTCCGATAACGGTCTGCTAACGTTCTTATATAGGATGGGTGAACTCGTTGGTCGAGGACCGCCGATAAAATTGCGGTCGTTTTCCGCTGTTTCACACTTTCTCTTAGTGGATAAAGGCTAAGAGAAGACACAGATAGTATTCCTGACAGAATTCTATGATCCGTAGGTTTATATGAGGTCCATGCTGCAGAATCTCTGTTGGGAATCCTGCTTGCTCAACTGGTTGTGCCTCACCCAAAGTCTTTGATATGCGGGAAAGGATAATATTTGTAAACAGCTTGTAGAGGACGCTCTAAAACCATGTTGGACGGCAGTCACGAAGATCACTTTGGTCACAGTTATTGGGTAGAATCACCGTGCGGGAAGTCCTATACTATGCTGGAATTTCTTCCTTATGAAGGTAAGATGTCGCACAGGTTGCGAGAAGTACATGTAAGTTGTATTTTCCAGTTCTGAAGAAACCGGCGTAGGTATTATCGGGTCCTAGGGCTGTGTCTGGTTTAATGCCTTCTTTCTCAACTGGAAACTCAAGGGGTAGAATCTCGGGCGGCTTTTCACCTGCGGGGATTTTGGAGTCCAAGACGGGGCTTCCGAAGCGAGAAAAGGTTTGTGTAAAAGTTTCATAGTTTGCATTGTTTTACATGATCGTTCATCACACCTGCTGTGCGGATCTCAACATTTTTCAATCGTTTCCTTTTTTCTCGAATTAGTCGTCCACAGTGGTCTTCGAAAATTTTATGTGTTGTTTCGCGTGTTGCTTGAAGGTTTCGTCTTCTTTATGAATGCCGTAGAATGCGGGTAGTGTCAATTCGTCAATTCTCCTTGCAGTCTTGGAGATAGCCGAACTAAGGCGTTCCCACGTTTAATGAAAGAGAGCGTTGGGAATGGGTCGAACTAGCGCCTTTGCTTCCTGGCCGACCATATCACTAAGCACTGCGCTACTTCCTACCCCCGACAAAGAACTTTTCCATTATCAATTTCATATCATGGCGGGATGTAGTGATGGTTCCATCGTCCCTCATAATGGTGGGAAGTGGAACATTATAGTCGCAAAGATCTTGATGTCACTTCTTCAATTTTTTTCTCTAGATCTTTTCTGAGCTTCTTCCCACAACTCTTTCTGCCTTTACTGATGTTAATCCTTCTGCAGTGATCTTCTGCAGCTCGCATTTATTGTCAGCCATGTTAGGTGTGTTGCAATAGGATCTAACTTCAGTGTCCTCTTTTCGAGCAATTGTTTGTGGAACTATAGAGAGTTCAGCACACGTTTCAATTACTTCAACAAGCAGCTTGTAGTGTTAGCTTGGCACTGCCTGCATCTCTGATTCAGATGAGAGAAGAATGTTACCAATAATGTTCTCAGCATTAGCGAATTGTCTTCCTCTTTTTTGGGCGATAACGAGACCTCTTTCACAGCTTATGGCTCAATCCAAGGAGAAATCATAGATCAGATTTAGTCTAGAATCACATTAGAATGAAGAAGTAGTACCATCTTCATTTCCTTAGAATGTGGTCGATCTCCACATGAGTCGTACTGTTAGGATGTCCATAGGCGGTTTTTTCTGTTTTCGAAAAAATGATTTCCTATAAAAGGAACGTGCTGGTGACAGAACTCCTACGAGATCGTTTCAGTTCTCATTTTATGTTTCTGTTTCGAATTTCCCTATCCCGTATTCATTTTCGTTGGCCGTTCATAATCTTTCAGTCTGGTGGGTGGTGATTCCTGATATTGGTTCAATTTTAGCTGTGCTTCCGGATTTAAATGTAGGATCCCTTCTCGGCTTGGAGACCATGTTATAGGGCAGCGGAGTGAATCTCCCTGCTATACATCGCAGTCCGACACCCATGGGCACTTCCTTGCTAATAGGAGGCGGTAAACCTTTGGAAGAAATTGGAATGCGTGTTACATTAATTTTACAATTTTCATTGTAGCGAGAATATGGAAAACACTTTTTATCGTTTATAAGGATTACCGAGACGCCCTAATGAATGTTCTTCACTGTAGAGTCACCACCCAACCCATCAAACGATGGACTACATGGCACGTCCACAAAAGATTGACTGTAGGTTAAACGAGTAACAAAACGACCTTGGGTTTTCTCTAAGGTATAAACAAATCGACGAAGCCTAATTAAACGCAGAGAATACCTAACTCTGCCGTAAATTCCATCTCGGCGTACGTATATCCATACATGGAAAATGCTTCATGGTAGCATACGACAGCAATTTTCACGCTTCGAGAAGGTAAGCATGCTATTCATAAGCATAAATATCCGCACAGCAGATTCATCCATACGTTAGCGTTGGCTAGAACGAGTATCTTGCCCACGGAGGAAATAATCCGATCCCGTACAAAATTTTGTGATGGCCCATATGTCGGATGGTCGAAACCTTCGATTTACTGTGGCGTAGTGAATTTCATTACGATTCTCTCGACTCCCAGGTACAGCGTTAAGATTGGGGTTCTGGAATTGTGTATTACAGTGGATGATCTTACTCGTCCTTATAACCGCATTCACTCTTTCATTTTGGTCGTTTCATTCTAATTCGTGGTTCGCAATGCGACGTTCTTGAGGTGTTCTCCTCTACCCAGTACTTGCCTTGAAATCGCCGGTGAGGTTTTCAAATGAGGTGTGGTATTCTCTGTGGAACTTCTTCATGACCACCTAGAACGCTTCTGTCTTGTCTTTCTCTTAGATTGAGGTGGGTGCGTGAACGACCAAGAAATACCAACGGTGGCACTAATCCACGTTTCTTCAATAGTAGGCGTTTCATTCATGTTTGTTTGTTGTTCATATGAATCGATGTGTACATATAAGGTGGTGTTAACGAGTGCGCAATGCAATCGAATTTTCTATTGTTACATGTTCTAACGATACATTTTTCTCCGGTATCCAAGACGGCGTTATAAGGGCGGTGTCTTCTCGTCTTGACCAGTCCTACGGCGTCGTATTTTAGTCTTTTTGGCTCGATTATCAGGTCCTAAATGAAGTGCTGTTTCAGAGCTGTATCAATGAGGCTATTCTTTTTTACCGTGTTTAGCATCTGATATCCGCGCACATCTAGCCGAGCTTCCAGCGCGGAGCTACATGTACTGACGCGTAGCTTACCAGTCTGTCCTTAGGTAGACGTGGAGCCTATTTGTTGAAGGCTTCTCCTAGCCGTCTCCCATGTGTTTCTCACTCATTTGATTGCAGGCTATTGGCCGAATCAATCTGTAAAATACGATCTGCAAATCCAAGAACACATCTGAGGCATGCACGCATGGATATATCTGAGAAAGTGCTGAAGGAATGCGCCCTTTCCACGGCAGAAACAAGGACGTGTTTATTCACGAAGGACTCAAAAAAGTATAAGGTACCTCACCTTTCCTTGGATTTGCATAGAGTAGAAAAATGTTGGCTTCTTATCACTTTCCTGTATTATCGACATGTTAAAGTTATTGTCAGTTCTTTGTAACCATTGTATGCTGTTAATCGAACCACTATCTCAAATAATTGCACTCTCTTTAGGTTCTCCACCAAGTCCAGTGTTGCCACATCAAATCCTTTACTTATCATTCCGATGCGCCCGAGTACATCGACATTGGTTCATGCAGTTGTACGATGTGTAATTTATACTACTTTATGTTTTTTTCACTCTGAAGAGACCTTTTTCTCATTGCTAGTGCAGGTCCTTCCTTCCTAGAACATCCTTCATGGTGACCAAATTCATACCTACGTTGTTTGTGCATAAGTTAACCTAATCGCACTACTATCGTAATCTCACACTCGCCTTATAATCTGTCCACTTCTGCTACCGCATTATTGCATTCCATATTACATTTACACAGCATAGCACTCCACTAGCCTTTTGCAGAGCTGCTTTCTCGTCTTAGGGGTCACCTTTTGCCCACCATCTTGCCTTCGCTTTTTCACGCCTGTTATCACATTATCGCCTGTATTGTGTCGGCGTAGGCATACCGTCATTGTTTTATTATTATTGTTATAAATGGTTTAATTACTCAAGCTCGTATCTTTCTGTTTGGCAACATCAAAGAAGTTTCGCTTGGGAAATTCATAGGAACTCAACCATTCTATCTCGAACGGGTGCTTATTCAACACTGACAGCTGAAGTTAACTACTGCATTTCATAGAGCTGATCACTACGCAGTTGCTTGGCGAGATAACGGCTCGCAATATCCTCTGTTATCTCGGAATCCACTACGTTTAGCAAGTGTCGTGGTTTAGATTGGGAAAATTGCTTTTGGGCCGTAAACTTTAGCTGAAAAAGAACTGGTTGTGATAATGAATGGCGCTAGACTTGTATCACCCTTCATGGTTTTTAGCTCAGTTGAAAGTGAAAAGATATGCATGACAAACTTCCTCCTCAGATTTGCAAGCATTGTATTAGACACAATTCACTTACACAAAGATAAGGCCCCTTGGTGTTATTGAAGTACTGTGTTTTAATCGTATGTTACCACTCTTTTCACATAGCTCTACTGAGGTGATTTTCATGAGCAGCGTTCACCTTTGCTACCCAACACTTGTCATCTTTTAGGTCTTAATGGTGAGCGATAGCTGTGAATAGCAATTGAATTAAGTGATAATGTTGCTGTTAGCAAGCTAGTTTGACAAATAAGTAGGTGCGCAATATCAATCTCTTTATAACTTCGCAGTTCACTTTCGTAATATGTAAAATGATCCATTCCATGGGAATTCCCTGAGGGTGATTCTTCATCGACGGCCTATGATTGGAATCATTTGATCACCTCATATTATATCAGGCATGCCCCTTTACTTGGGCAATAAGGAAATGAATTTGCATCTCTCCATTTTCTCACAATCAGGTTCAAATTCGAACACAACAGAAGACATTTGTCACAGCATTTTTACTACAACAATATTCACAGATAGCTGAAATAACAGGAATAAGAAACAACGACTCTAACAGCTGTTTGGCCAGCTGGCAAAAAAACCTTTCTCAAGGCTTTGACATTTAAAGCATCCATGATAGCGCACAATAAGGGTCAAATAACGATAAAATAAGAACGGAATAAAATATCATGTAGTATAAGTAGAAAGATCAAACAAAACAATAACTACTCTACTACTGTTTCCGAAACTGAGAAATTAACATGGCATTTCACAGACAATGGTTGGCCATGAGGCAGCTGACAAACTGGACACTGAAGTGGGAATCAGGAGCGAAAATCTGGAAAAAAATGATGAAATGGAACTCCTCGTCTTCAAACCTCCTCTGCCTAACCGAACAATCTGCTGGCCTGGATAACACTTCTAAGCTCTGAACAAGAGATAATTCGCCAGTGCTTCAGCGAATGTCAAAAAAAAATGCATGACAACAGCACATCAGTACTAAGAAGACATGAATTTAATAACGACTAATGAAGATAACCATGGGAATGGCTGCAGTCTGAAAAATCTGAGCAGAATAATGCACGGTATTTAAAAGACTGTATTTAAAGAACCAGTTCAAAACTTGCAAACTCGAAAAACTGGCGTGTAACGACCTCCAATATTTCACTTCCTTCGTCGAGCTCGTGGTTCATTTGTAGTGACCTAAACCGAGGCATTTTGTTGTACATAACCTGACGCATCAATAAGAAAGATAAACTATGTTCTACGAAGAAGCTAAGCCTACCAATGCACAGTTTGTTCCAACATGAGTTTTCCTGGGCTGGTTGTGTCGCACGAGTCTTAAACAGAAAGAATCCATCGCTAGAGATAAGCGTTTTAAAAAACGCTACCCAGGAAATTTTTATTCACTCGCATTAACTCTATTCTTACTCTGCGCTGTGGACGCATTCACCACTTGTGGAGTAGCCTGAAACACGGGATAGCTCTCAGGGGCTACAACTCCGTGAAAAAAAAAGATAACGTACGGAGGCAGGTCTTCCGAAACGCCCATGAACAGATTGACCATGCGGCCTTTTTGTTAGCGCGTGTCGACCACGACGTAAACGCTTTGGGTAGTCCTCAGCGGAAGAACGTCTATCGGAGCTGTCAAAGTCTGCAAAATGTTAACATTTCACTAGTGTCGATAAGTAGGTTGCAGCCGATAACTGTGCTGCCTCGATTCGTTATGGCCATCATACGACAGCCCATCATACATTCAAGCGCTATGGTTACACGTTATTATTTTACCTTTATGTCTAGTTAATGTAAATAAAGAAGTACTATACAAAAAGTACAAATGGATATCACTTACTCATGCTGGTTAACTCGCTTGAGTCCCAGGGATGGAATTCCGAGTGATGAACGAGCTCGTGTTTCACCAACGAACACAACCTCCTCTTCAGCTACTTCGATAGTTTCATTCTTAAAATTGAATCTGATAATACGGTGTGAAATGCAAAACTAAAGAAACCGTTGCCTTACATCACAAAGTCCACAACCTCTATCAGTCGTTATGTCGTCAATTATTGAGTGAATTAAACGCCTAACTATATCAGTGGCGACCTATCAAACTAGTTCCCCACTCAGAGAGAATGAAGAGCACCACATTTTCCGTTTTGAATGATTTCAAGAAAGTCGAAACACCATGTCAGTTATTCTCCCATATTGCTGTTCAACAACACAAAGAAGCAACTTCTTGTATGGCCCTTGTCTCTCAGATGTCGCTGTGAAGCATTATACGAGACTATTCCCAACTGTTGATCCTCTTTCCTCACATTCCGTGCCTCATGTGGAGCGTCCCAGTTTCTGAAGATTACATAACGGCAAAAAATAATTGTGGACTTGGGAAGATGGGCAAGCTGGCATTTGATATACACCAAACATTTCCAAACCTGTTGACAATTTTCTTCCTTTTTATTCAAATCCTACACAAGGTCTATAGTGTTAGCTTCAAACCGAAACATAAGTAAATAGAAACATCGGAAATACTTATTTCATAGGGGCAAATGGGACATCAGAAACATAACTGTTTCAACGAGCACAGTTTTCTCGATATTTAACAGAAATGCTCTGCTCTACACACCGATCTTCCAATTTGGTCAACTTCTGCGTTGTCATGTTTTTCCTTGTCGACAATTGATGTTATAAAAAGAATATGTATGTGTATATAATAACATATACATGTATACACATATACATACATACGTATGTGTATACATTTACAAATATATGCATAAATGCATATATAACCACCACCGAACTAACCATCTAGAGATCGACTACATAGAGTTTGAGTCTTCAAACCAACAAACTTGGAAATCCAGCACAAATCGCATAAGTAACCTGTTGCAATGCTCTCCCACTACTCATGCGTTTGACAGCGTTACTATTGACAGATCGGTGCGCTCCATCATCTGCACCATCCAGATTATACAGTTCCATTCCTTCGTTGAGGCTCATTTTCATAACATCTTCACAGTCTATGAACACACTTCGCACTATGATAGAGGCCCTAAAACTCCTAGCTGAGCACACTAAATGTCAATAAAACCCAGGGAATGCAAGAACATAGGTGCTTACCTGTGGTATTTGGTTTGTAATGAACCAAGCTCCAAACGTTGAGCATGTCGCCGTAGAACAGGATCTTCGGGAGACCGGTAAAAGCCTGGTGCCTGATAGCCTTTCGGCGTTCCTGTATCTAACGATTAGTAGAAAACAAATGCACCATAGTTATATTTAACCGCGTTTATATAATTACGTCCTGATGTTGTATATGCGAAAAGGTTAGACAGTCGCTATTAGTCTAGTGTGAGCGGTTCAAAGACACAATGAACCAACTGTCAGTGTATGTTATGCGAAGTGTAGCCGATGCTCCAGCTGGCAATGGATTCAGTGCGTACGAGCATAATCTACGCAGCAATATCAGAAGCTCCGTTGTCTGTTTTTTTCACGAACTTCTCACCTCTGAAGCGAAGTGCTGGCATTACAGTGGCAGCGGTTCTGAAACAGTGATTTTGTGTACTTCTCCAACTTTGAAAAACAATTTACAAAACCCACTGCTGCAGTTCTGCTTGTGGTTCACCGTCAGCATCGTAGCGCATTTTCCAAGTGTACATTTCAATGGCATCCTTCCAATCTTCTTTCGTGGGACTGACGACGAGAGTCAGCTCACGAAGATAACGCTGCTCAATTGCCTCCGCGACGCCTTTGAATTTCGTTAAAAGGCGAGCTCCCCAAAATGTCAGACGAATCTGTCACATATGCACGGAGGTTACCTGCAATTTCTCTTTGAACAAATAAAGCATTAGTCGTCCCCGGAAACGTTCACTTCTTCAAAATCGAAATTTCGAGAGAAATGTTCAATTTGCATTCACTTCTTATCATTTATTTTTTGCATCAGGACTAAAGTTCTTTTATGTTCTGGTAACTGTAACATGTACCAACACTGGGGTATATACAACACCCGAAATGGGTTTCGTGAGTGGTACGCAGAATTCACGACGTCCTAATCTAGAATTATTTAAGTTCACAGGAGATTTCTTCGAATTCTGTATTCCTAAATTGGTGAAACTACTGTTCATAGAACTTGCCATGAATAGTTGTCTTCTTGAAAACGGTCTCCGGCACAAGTTTTCTGCTCGCGAGTATATGGGAGAAGGCAATATAGATGCATCTCGACATAAAGATGGTTGCGTCCGAGACGTTCTCAATCTCATTAGGAAGTGTGGCAGCCCACTAAAGACACAGCTTATTTTCTTTCACTAATGCTGTCTTGCTATAAACTTTTGAACACGATTTGCCGTGATTTAAAAGTGCTATTTTCCCCAACTAAACTACCACGAAACAATTGTCAACGGCGCATTCTACTGAATATGTCACATTCATCAATTTATCGGAGAATATAAAAGGTAAACATGAAGAGACACCTATTTGCGCTTGCTGCAAAGGGTTTGATTCGCTGGAGTTCACTTCCCTTAGAGTGCCAGTGGGCCACTAGGAGAACCATGACATTTGCATAAATGGATTAGCGCTTTACGAAGACTAAGGAAGTTTTGAGCTTGTCTAGTTAATTCCACAACAACATAGCAAAATTTTGCGAACTTGGTCCCATAACATGACCTCCTGCTCAACGGGTGACTGTCTACACAAAAAGTTGAGATCGTTTTACAAAGCAATTTATCATTTACGAATATACACCAGCACGTCACAAACTTACCAAATCCTTGTCAAAATCGCTCTTTTCTACGACTGCACCTGATTTTCTCGTCAGACAAGGCATGCTTCTCCAATGTAGACGAATGTCTGTGTAACGGTTTACAATTCGTGCTGAAAGTACAACACGTATAGCGATGGTTGAAGATAAAGCGATAAGTGGTAGGACGGAAATATCTTGAATAAAGAGTAGTGGTACCGATGACAGAAGCGCACAACAAAATGACGCCAATACGATATGGAAACGAGGTCAGATGAAGGGCAGCTAAGAAGCCTGAGTGCAAAGAGGGCGCGAAATCTGAACCTGAATATGTCAAGATTAATTGGAGCAGCCTTGCCATCTATCCTGCGCAACTTGCCTTACATGTATTACCGCGACTTCCAGATTCTCATCTACTCTCACTACAGGTTTAAAAAGCAAATGAAGAAATAATGACGAGTTAAGGACGTTTCATATTGGAGAGGTGAGAAATGAAACGAAATTGCACTAATCCGCTTTTACACTTCCAGATCGACAGCAAGAAATGTGATTTCTGTGAGATGCTCGATCCGACATGCTCTTCTTGATATTCGCCGTGATAGCCAGCACACGTACTTGACATAACACTGAACTCTGCCAACCTCTAAGTACTGATGAAAAAAAAAGTTGATTCACCTGAGTTTTTGAAAATTAACTGTGTTATGTGGTAGATCGCTGCCTTGGAAAACGGTTTAGTCTTATAAGCCCACACTGCTCCATTTCTAAATAGCACGAAGGATTCATTAATACACATATGCATGCCAGGCCTGCCTATTCTGGAACCAATCCTGTTGACACGTTCGATTAATGGTATAACTTTCTGTCTCTTCGGCCACATGGCACACGCTGCGTTTCTGATAAAATGGAAAATGTCAAGCTTTCAAATTTATCAACTGTATCACCTGTATCACCTGTAGTCCCGTTGATCGCCGAGTGACTCGAGCGGGCGCCAGTGAATCTTCCATTTTTCCCTGTAGCATGCAAGAGTAGCCCAATGGGTTCTGCTCGCTCTAGGGACTCGTCGAGCATCATGTCATTCTTCTAGGCTTTTCGGGAAGAACTCTGACCATCGGTTCGGTGGTCTTCCTGCAGCGCGTTTGACATCCCGAATAATCCAGTCACTAACGGCTCTTGTCCATCGGTTGTCATTCTTACGCAATACGTGTCCGGCCGGCCCACTTTATCTTCGACTGTTTGGCATACCAAACGGCATCTTGAATTTTTGATCCCTTGACGCAGGTCGGAGCTTTAGATCCTTTCCCTCACTTTTGTGAAACGGGATACTCCTAGCATCGTCCTTTCGACTGTGCGTTTCGTTCAATAACGCTGAGTGATCTTTCATCCCTGCTTACGCAGCGATTAGGTTTCTGACGCATACTTTAAGGCAGGGGGTATCGTTGAGTAGAAAATGTGGGCACGGAGAAGGGTGTTCTTTGTTTCCCTACTACATTCTTGATGCTTTTGAAAGCTCCCCAAACCGCTTGTTCCCTTCTGCTCAACTCTGGAACTAAGTCGTTCATCATGTCGATTTCCCGACCTAGATAGACGTAACTGGAGCATTCGGAAATATTCGTTCCATTGAGCCTGAATGGGCTATAAGAAACCGATCCGTTCCTCATGAACATCGTTTTTGTGAGATTTAGTCGAAGACCAATCTTTCCACTGGCTATATAAAAGTCGGCAAGCATACGTTCTACTTTGCTGATGTTTGGTGTTATAAGGACGATGTCATCAGCAAAGCGAAGAAAGTATAATTGCTGACCATCGAATTTCACTCCCATCTTATCCCATTCCAATGTTCGCATGACGTTTCTCGTGGGTGCAGTAAATAATCTTGGTGAGATGGTGTCGCCTTGCCTAACCCCTCTTTTGACGTCAACGTTAATATCGTTGTAGAATGGTGATGTTTTGGTTGTGAAATTTTTGTACACCTCACAAAGAATCTTTATGTACTCAGTAGGGAGTCCCTGAGAATCAAGAGCTTCCATGACTGCTTCTATCTCAGTTGAGTGAAACGCCTTCTTTAAATCGATGAAAGTGAGACAGAGCGGTCTTTTGTACTCTCGCGATACTTCAATGGGTCCTGTTATCGTGTGGATGCGGTCCATCGTACTAAATCCTTTTCCAAACCCTGCTTGCTCATATGGCTGTCCTTTGTCCAGTGTTCCGTCAATCCCTGTTTAGGATGACTCGAGTGAAGAGTTTGTAGACGAAAGACAGCAATCAGATTGGGCGATTGTTGCAAATATCGTGTAGGTCACCATTCTTGAACAATAACACGGTCTTGCTGGTCTTCCACTGAGTAGGGATCTTGCCTTGCATTCAGACAGGTAACGTGTGAAGAGCCGAGCCAGTGTGTTTATGAGGACTGGCGGAAGGTTCTTCAGATGTTCTGGTCTTATGCTGTCCGGGACCTGGTGTTGTTCGATTTTTCACCGACGAAATGGCATGTCGGATTTCGGAAGGGAGAACCGGTGTTGCAACATATTCATCCTCCTTTATTTCATATGAAGGAAGGTGGACGTGGCTATCGAAGAGATCCGAGTAGTATTCGTGAATAATTTTCTCCATTGCCTTTCTGGACGCTGTAACTGTTTCGTCTGGGCGCCGGAATGCAATCATTTTGGTCTTGTAATTGGCGAAGCGTCGGTGGGCTTTGCGAATGCTTTTCCCAGCCTCTGCAGCTTCGACCATTACTGCTGCTCTTCTCTCTTTAAGATCTTCCTTTTATCGCCTGTCTGCACTGTTTTGCAAGTTCGGACGTTAGTTCGCGGTTGCCTGCAGCTCGAGCGATTCCACGCTGGCGTATTAGCTCGAATATTTCTAGAGATAAACGTCTCTTGGTGACTTTCAGACTCTGAGCTTTCATAGCGCTAACGTGAAGATGTTGAATGAGCCGATCGTATTCTTCGTCGATGTTATCGACAACGGCATCTTCTTAACAGCCGACTAATGAATTGAATAAGTCCCAGTTTGTGGTGGTTCTGGGACTTCGGTTTTTGAATTCAGCGGCTTTTTTTCCTTTTCCGCATTCCGCACATCTTTTTAATCGTAAACGTCCGATTCGGGTTGTAAGTTGTTCGAATGAATCGATGTTCATAGACAAATTCGTGTTGACGAGAACGCCTGACTTCGCCGACTCCTCTTCTGTCGCATGTTCCGAGGAACAGTTCTTCTCCGGTGTCATAGACGGCGTTGAATGCGTGGCGTCGTCTCGTCTCGGCCAGGTCGGTGACGTCTTCCCTTATTCTTCTTGCTTGCATGAGCAAGTCTTCTATCGAGGACTCGGATGCAAGTGTACGTGCATTGTAGGTACAGATCGTCACCTTAGTTCTTTGCAATCCAGGCAGCTTCCATTGGTCCTGAGATTTTAGCAGCCTCTCCGTACTCGTCCTACTCAACGCTGCCGAATTGGGACCTCTTTCGGGGCCAGGGGAATGAGGCCCATTTCTTTTACTGTTTTTTAGCTTTTTGCCACCCATGTATAGATTACTGCGACTCTCGACGTGGGGACTGGGTGTACTCACGGGTAGCTTGCCCTGGTCTCCCTGAGTGGACATAGAGCTTATTTGTTGGAGGCGACTCCTAACCTCCTCCAGTATAGTTCCCTGTCACTTGATTTCAGGCTTCTGGCCGAATTGACTTGTACAATACAATCTGCATAAACTAAAACGCACACACACACGCGTGCTTTAGAACGCCTCGTAAGTACAGAAAGTATGTGCCCAATCGGCGCAACAGAAACAGAGAGTCCATCCCTTGGATCCAGCTGCGTCTCAGGAAAACAAAGGTCGCTCTGATTCACGATTAACCCCTTATCCGCCACCTGTGGACGGCTATCGGGATCCCTCATGTGAGGGAAATCCGTGGTCAAATTTGTCTGCATTCATAATATAGACTCAATAGGATGGCATGCGAAAGCAGGGCTGGAACTGCAGTAACTCCTTAACTGTTCAGTCTAATACTCTCCATAACAAAGCAGAGACTGATGAGTATTTCCATATTATGAGCACCTTTTTCTACAACACATTCTTCTGGTGTCGGTAGCTGTTCTTCCCGATAACCGTCAGCCTTCAAATGTGAGCCACAAGCAATTGACAGCAGTCTGCAGAATCTGCTTACCAAAGCGAAAGATATTTCACTGCTTTTCTCCAACAAACAAACACAAGGTTGGTATTATAACATATACCATATATGACATATAGCACAAGCCACGCACTCGCTAAACATTCAGCGGTTTCGCCTTCTTCAGTGCCTGGTAAGGTCAAATTCACATGCTATCTACTCAGACAAACACTTTCATAACCTCAGCAATAAACAGCTTCATTCAAACATCCACCATTTTGTTTTTTTGCAAGGCTTGCACTTGTTAGGTGCAAACCAGCCCCCAAAGAATATCTCATATGCGAGGAATGTGCCCAGCTCAAGTCAAAGAATAGGGGGCCAAGGGCATGGGGGCGGATCACGTGTGACACAAGACACTCCTCCTTGCGGCCCATAATTTGGCTTTTGGAATTAATGCAAGGTGTTCCAAGACTTCAACGGACTCTTATTTTGGACAAGGGCGCGTATGGCGCAATGGTCGGAGGCGCTCTGTAACACACATGTGGAATCGACCCCCCACTCCCATGGCCCACCAAGCCTTCCATCCCTCCAGTGTCGACAAATTGGTACCAGACTTGTCTGGGAGGATATCAGCAATAGCTTGACATTGTGAGGGCCAGATATGCATTCAATCATCTCCAAGCGATGCTTAGTGAAGTCGAATGCATGGTGCATCCCTCAGGGGATTGATCAATGCAGGGAGCTTTAGATCTTTTACGCCTTAACGGTAGAGACGGTGATTGCATGAGTTCGTGTGCGGTGTGCATAGAAATAAAAAAGGATAATCTTCATTGAGCATCGTTTGGAGGTGATTTGAATGCATATCTGGCCTTTACAATGACTCCCAATGGCCTACCGATGCATCGGGCCAGTGCAGCTATCTTCCCAGGCAAGGTTGGTACCAATTTTCCGACCTCGAAGTGATATAAGGCTTGGAGGCCCATGGGCGCTGGATCGATTCCGCGTCTGTGTTGCAGTGCGCCTCCGACAACTGCGCCACACACGGTGTGCGCGATATCTTGTAGAGCATGTGAGGACGAATACGTCGGCGAAACGGATAGGTCTTTCTGTGTCCGCAAGGAAGAACACCAAGCCGGTAAATCTAGGTAATCTAGGTTGAAACCAGTGGGGGGGAAAGGACACAGAAAGAAAGTGGGGAAGATTTTGAGATAAAAGTCGCTAGCCTGCACAGAAATCCAAAACATCATTGCGCAAAACTCTGGAAGCGTTCTGTATTAATTCCAGAAAGTCAATAATGAGCCATATGTGAGTGCCTTTTGATTACACGTAACATTGCGCCATACCTCAGACTGATCTTGAGCCAAACACATTCCTCACAACGGAACACTTGATCCGGCCTCTCTTTACCAAATAACTGGAGTATTCACAAAACGCGAAACGGTGGGTGTTTGATGAATGGTGATAACGGGTATGCGACTTGATGTCCTTGCTTGAGAAACTGGGACAAATTGGACAGAAGTTATAAAAGTTCCGACAAGCAACTCGTAGTCTTCGGTTGGACCATAATTAATATGCTAATAACGGCTGAAAAGATTCCATTGAGGATGTTCTACCCATAAAGTGCTTGACTTTCTCTTCTTGATTGATGACATGAAGACCTTCTTACTTAGAGCTGAATGCAATCCTTGTGCGAGGAACCCGGTGATGGAGCCGAATACAGAATGGTGGGAGTGCTGACGTGACATGTAGGCACCATCTTGTGTTAGTAAGAGTACGGCCGATTTCCGCAATTTTAATTCAATTCTCCGATCCTATATTTGCTCTGCTCTCTGGCCTTTCCTATTCTTGCGTTGAAGTATCCAGCAGCAATAATTCAAAACTGACTTTCTTTTAACCTCGATATGACAACTCAACATGTTTTTAACTGGTGACACTTATATGAGGTTGGTAAAGATGTTTGTTCGAGTAACGTTTCAACGTTTTTTATCTTCATGAAATCCGACCATCCGAGTCGATGGTCCACAGTTATCAAGGCGGATCTTCATCAGTGGATCGCTTCTCGATCTCATCACCACATCGAGAAGACAAACAACTATGGTCCATGAACTCGGATCATCGGCACTGCTGAAGACGGATACGTTGAAACGTTAACCGAACAAAGTTTTTTTCTTTATTAATCATCGACAAAAGCATGTGTTGCGTAGTGGTTGGAAGCACCCTGTAATACACATTGGATCGGTCCATGCGCTGCAGGTTCACCAATCCTTTCATCCCTCCGGGATCGGCAAATAGGTAGTAGCAGACCTGTCTGGGAGGAGAGCAGCACTCACTCGATGCATCGGTAGGCCACCGTTAGTCTTTGTAAAGGCCAGATATGCATTGAATCACTTCCAACAACGCTTTATGAAGTGGAATGCATGGGCATCCCTAAGTTGTTGATCAACGCCGAGCCTTTTTTTATCCGTTTATCAATCCCCGACAACAGAGTTGTGACATAATTTATCATTGCGGATAAATTCCTGTAACTGATAATAGGCGCATCCAATTCGTGCTAACCATCGACATTGGTCGGTGAGTGGCAGTTGATGGTAATGATCTTCTTATGACGCATTGTTTAAAGAAATAGGGCACGCATGCCAGGGGGAAAGGATCTCGTACGAGTCGACCAGATGATCAGTGGATCGGTGAACGATAAAGTATGCACCTCTAACACTTCGTGACAAGTTTTCCCTCTGATGACATGGGTTTCGTCGCTTAGTCATGTGTTGGTGTTCTTCCTTTTTTTCCTTCGATTGCATCCAATTTCGCATAGTCTGCAGCTTCAAGAGAAGTTTGACGAGAAGCTACTCCACCATAAAAACTCGTGACGCTGTAATTGGCTTTACACTCGCGAACAATAACACCTATGGGTGGCATAACGATTTTGTGGGAGTGACCTATATAACACCTATAGGTCTTATTTTCTCACTAATAAATACTAAAAGCGTCGAACAAATGTGACTTGCCTCTAAACACTTCTGCTCATTTATCAAGGAAATCTCAACCTTAAGATCAAGACGACCATGAACGCACGAGAGCAATGACCTCAAAAGGCACGAGAAATAACCTTTCCAAGAGAATCAAAAACCGTTGAGCTGTTTCAGCGGCTCCATTAAAGTCCTTGCAATGTTACGATCGTCAGGAATGTACTCCGGGAGACGACGTCCCCTTGTTTGAAACTAGTGCAGCACGGAAAATAGTGACAAAGAGAATTTTTAATGGTAATAAAACTAGTAAATTACTAAAGAAATAAATACAAAAGAAAAAAAATGACACATTCTTATTCCAATGCCGAGGTTAATTGAAAGCCGATGCTGGGAACTGTTAGAAAATTACTAATGAAACGTAGAAGAGTTAGAAGAAAAAGATGAGCTGTCATCGAATCCTTTCAGAAAGACTGGTAAAATGGCCTAAAATATTGGCGAGAATGCCAAACCTTAGAGCGGTCTCTGCCATTTTTTTTTAAACGATGTCGGCTGTGAGTGGTTATTGATGGCACTGGTAGATAGAAAACATGGCTGAGAGACAGGCAAATCAAAGGAACCGCATAGTGTGGTGGTGAACGCGTTAGCCCCCGTAAAGGGTTATATCCTCCAAGAAGTCAGGTGGGAATTTGTCGACCGCGGTGGGTGAAAGGCTTGTGAAATCAGGGTGCTAGATCAAACCAAAGACCGTGTGTGCGTCGCAGCCCACCTTTAACCGCAACGCTTCACGCCTCCATTGAGTCAGAGTTACGGCCTTTTAATCTTAAATACGTACCACTTAAAGTACTAAGTTATTACTCTGTTTTAAGACAAAAACTTCTACTCAAGTTGTCAACTGAAAATATCAGTTGTTTTCGAGTTTGCATGAATGTGTTACATGACTTAGTCGTACCACATACTTTATCATGCACATACGTGGCATATGTGTGTCCGTAAGGAACATGTGTTGTCGTTGAAAAAATAGAGAAATACAATCACAACGATGCTGAAATATTTGCAAAACTCTAGACCGCAGGTGTCTGCGGTGGGGAACGAACGCGCTTTTACCGGGGCTGAGGCGTTCACCACCATACCACGTGGGTCCTTCGTTTCGGGTGTCTCTCAGCTAGTTCTCTCTGATATCGAGGCAGGCGAGATGAAGAGCCCTTATGGTGTGGTGATGAACGCGTTAGCCCCCGGAAAGGGTAAAAGTGCGTTCGTTCCCACCACAGACACCTGGTGTCCTGAGTTTTGCAAATATCTTAGCATCGTTGTGGTTGTATTTCGCATGATACCCTGCTGTTAAACATAGTTAAAGAAGCCATGTTGAGGTGGGAGAATAGTGCAACATCCTACCTATCTCAAAGTGCAGAATTAACGTGATTGCGTAGCACATGTGGGTCGGCCCGTAATGCGACACTTGGGAAGCAGGCACCTGTAAAGGAAGTATTTTACCGCTACTTTCCGAGAAACAAGTGCGATGGTATCGTTGCCAAACGTCTTTACAACGACTAAAAAAGAAACTTCATTTACTTGTTCATCTGGGTGGATCAATCGATGGTGGGCATTACATCTACCTTTATTTTGAAAAGAAGTTGCATGAAAATGCACTGAGAATTACTCAGATTATAATCACGAGTTCGATATAGCCTGGGATTCACACTGTGTTCACTATTTTTCTATTGATAAGAGAAGCGAAGTTCACAAAAACCTTAATTTGGATAAGTTTTTGGAGCAAACGCTTTGTTCAGATCTGGATTGATCTGAGTCGATGGTCCACAGTTGTTCCCTCATCCGATGTGTGCGTTCATGATTTGCATCGAGTGGAATTCATTCGACCAACTTTCGAACGACTTAACCTTGTTCGGCAGAGCTGTTTTATGCAGGACAGTTGTTGATAGTTATTATCCGCTGATAATCGTTTGTTTCTCTCCAGAGAGTCCATCCTGAAGCAGTCGGTGTCACTGATCAGGTAGCAAATAGCGTAATGCAGTCAGCCTTCTATCGAGCTCATGTTGGCTTATCAGTGAAAAAAAAACACATGTTTCTTAGTTACATGGAGATAAGCTAAAAAGTTTTTGAAAGTATTCACTACAATTTTCTCAATCAAATTTACGCTGTGGCCAAACAGTTGCAAAAAGACTTGGCATATGTCGTCAGTCGTCCTTTGCCATTTTAGCTGGTACAAGCTTTCCTGTTGATCCTTGACCGTGCTTTCAAAGAATCTTCTGCTGCACTGTCTACATGTTTGAGGTGGTTATCAGACAATATTATCCTGTCACTAACTTGGTCTCGTTCATTCATCTTGTTTTCTTCCAGGAAATACGAGTCATCAGCACATTTCGTTAAAAAAAAAGAGAAAATGTTGACATGGCGAGCCTGCATATTCTCAGTTTGCTCAGTCTTTTTTTATCGAAGTTTTTTTGACGCTCTACTGAAAGGCCTGTCCATATCCTCTTCGGTCGCCTTTCCCTTTGCTCTTACGTCATGTTGACCTTCCGACCCAGATGAACACAGCTGCCGCATATTTATTCCGTTCGACGTAAACAAAGGATTATCAACAAAAGAATTATTTTCCTTCTCCTTTTTATTTCCCCAAATCCACCAAAGTTCTCCGTGAAAAGGCCTGACGGGCTGCATTCTACTATATTATTCTTCCTAACTTCTCCCTTCCCTTCTATGGTGATTTTTTAAGGGCTTAGTACACTACCCTAAACGATATGAACTCTGCGTGGTACAACACCTCAACAAAAGTCCTGTCCATTCTTAAGGAAATCGTCCTTCACAACGGCGTTTTCCATGAAAGGCTATATTTTTCGCCTAGTGTTTAGAATAGCATGTACTGCAACATAGAAGAAACCCGTGCTTAAAAATCCCGTTAATTTTCCCATTCTAGTAGAGTTGTTTCAAATTTTCTTAGTAGCGATTCATGTTCGATTTTTTCCCCAATGTAGCAGAAATTATGAACACCACTTTCCATCACTATTTGAGAAGCATTAATTACTTCTTTGCGAAAAAAAACTTGTCCTCCTTTTGCGAATGGTGGGTTAAGAAACCCGCGTCATGAAATGTTGCTATAGACCAGCTGGTTTTGACATCATGATGGATTTCCTTTTTGTTGATACTTACTTGATAGTTGAACGGCCCGTCCTCACTGGTTATGCGGGTCCCGGCATAATGACCATTTTTCGGAGATTTGCTGGCTAAGCCATTATGGTTTCCAGGGAATGCTGAGGTCAGCCTGGCCAAAGTCTGCCCCAGGTCTTCACCCCCCCACAGGCAGTCGCCGGCCTTTGTGGATCACTGCGAGATTTGCCATCATGCGACTGCATGCGACTTTGATACCAGGACTAGGCTTTCTGATGGAAAAGCCGGACTCTTTTCAGCTTGGGAAACCCTGTTTCGGGGGATGAACTTCCCGCTATACATCACGGCCCGATAGCCAGCAACACCTCCCAGCCACGATGAGGCAATAAACCGTTAGGAGGTCCTTGTTTGTTACGGTCGAGAATTTCATACGAGTTCCGCGATATTTAAAAAGCTTGTAAGGAAACGATGTAATTCAACTAAGCAAAAAACTCGATTAATTTATTCGTTATATATTGCTCATTGTACTAAGCGTATCTACAAGCACGTGCTTAAGAAATGTTTAAAAATAAAGCATTTACCCAGACTGTCCTCAAACGCTTCGTTGTTTCGAGAATCATAGCATTTTTAACATGTTGTAACAGCCAAGCTTGTTTTTTCGCTGCCAGATTTGCACGGATTGTCACTTATTTTTTTATTTTGATTAGAGCAGCATTCTGTTAACTGAGGCGTGTGTTTCTGATTGCAAATATTCCAAATTGAAGACTATTCTTCCTTCTCCTTCTAGGGCTCTCAACCCATGGCTATATAGCGGAACGTGAGCAGGAAAGATGGTCACAGCTAACGTGGATTTCGTTATTTTCAAATCTAGACAACAAATGAGAGTACAGGAGTGTTTAGGAGTCGAAACGAAACCAATTCCATGAAACTAATCGTTGTGTCGAAAAAAATCTCCAGTCCCGCTAAGCCTTTATGGAAATTAGAATGCTGGAAAGGGCTGTCCTCTTCTTCAGGAAGGTGCATAGTGTTGCCTTATATTTATTAATTCCATCGACCTTCAAAGTAATCAGAGATTTGTCTAGCACACCACTTGGAGATCCCCCACCACACACATAGTCGTTGATTCGTTATTCATCCGGAGCCAGTAAATCTATGTGTCATCGTTGTGTGGCAATGAAGAAACACAGACTTGGTACATCATTAAGTTAATGAAAGCTATTCTGTGAGACAAAGTATGCATTTAGTCTCTTTTGTGGAGTAGTAGACATAACACTTCACTAAGAAATTGATCAACACCGCTCTTTTTTTCTCTGTCTTACATAATCATTTCTACCTGTCCAATGATATTTTCGAAGAATCCCGCTGACACCTATGTACATAGTTCACATTGTAATTTTAATACTCCTTTCCGTTTACAGATTCCAGTAACCTCTCCACGTTCCTCATTTCTCGCAATGCTGTGTATTGAGCGCTGTTTTGGGTTATCGCAACAAGCTTCTCTGTTGCTACTGACTTAATCATCACGAAACAATGGCGAGAAATTTATCGAGCTGTATAGGGATGGTGAATGGGCGTTGATTGACACCAACTACTAGTGTGGCATTATAAATGGCGGTCATTGGACTATTGTCATAATTGTAACAAGATTTGCATAATCTTTCTATAGAAATGTTAGAAGTTTATGAAGCTAAACTATTAAGTTCGGTAAAAGTAATGGTTTTACGAGTAATGAACAGAGAGAAGTATTTTATGCTTAGGACAACATCAAATCATCCCTTAGAACTATTTTATTTTCTTGATAAGCTGTTGATTAGGAAACAGTTTAAAACGTTGAAATGTCTCTCAAACATTTATTACATAGATAGAGTTTTAGAGTGTTCATCTCAGAGACATCATGGCACCTGCATGTCGTTGTTCCATAATCTGTTAGACAGTTATGTTGAAATTCAGTTTCACAAAAAAAATCGATCTCTGAATAGCCATCTATTCGTCTTCAGATGGTATCTTAATGAATCAAAGCAAATTATCTATTGCTTGGCTGCCAAGTTTTTCTCTTGTCTCTAATGTTCTTCATGAAATGAAAGCTCTCGTTTCCTAGTCTTTCCTCTAAAATTTTTCCGCCAGTGGTCCAGAAAAACTGCGTACCATAGCATTTCTGCGTCATATTTACGGGTCATTCCTTGGTTTTTTGTTAAACACGATTATTCGGTGTTTTTTCGGTCAACGGAAAGGCTTTTGGTTCTGTTAAACTTTTCTACAGAACAAATCATTAAAGCCATCCCCAAAAGACTATTCGATTTGAGAGTTCAAAGAGTAATATTTTAACTAGTTAGCCTAAATAGAACACAGAGGAAAGCAAGAGTAATAAATTAGCAATTTTGATAAGGAAGGAAGTGCGAAGGGCTCTGCTTGTTCCTATTTGCATTTCTTAGTCATCATTGCGGCGATGCAGCAGACTCCTACACATTCTGCCTTTGTTACACGTGAGTAATTTTTTGTACGTAAGGATTCAAGGAAGTAGAATATATCTCTTCTTTTTCAGTGCATCCTAATGTTTGGTTCCTTCAAATATTGGCTAACTTCAGCTATTGTTTTTTCTTCATTTATCGTAACATTTTTAGTTTTTTCCCAAGTGTAGCTCATTTCAAAGGTGGTTATATGGGACCCTACTTTCAAGTTATCCTTTAACAAAAAACCTGGGTGACGGTTTGCTGCTTTATCAATTCTACTCGTCTTATCGCATTACTGTGCTTTTGGCTGGTGAAATTTTTTTCGAAGAAAAACGATCCCCATGTGAAAAACAAGTTTATCACTACTCACAATAAAACATCGTTTGAACGCTTTGGGCAATAAAACAGAGGAAAAAAATACAAACAGGTCATGGTTTATCCTGGGATTTTTTTGGCAATCATCCCGGTTTTGCGTTTTGAAACTGCTTTAAAGGTATGCATCTCGTTAATGTGTGCTTCTATGTAGGGCACTCCATGAATTCAGAGGTGTGTTTTAACCCTTTAGCTAACTGTACCATTCATAATCCACGTTGTCTTTGGTTCTATTCCGCCACCCGGCGCTAATCAAAACAACGCCCCCAGCATTTTTTGCTTCAGAAAATTGATGTCTCAACTTTTCGACGATCATAAAAACACTGAATTTACATCTCACTCAGACCAGCATAAGTCGCATAATCCGGACTTGGATTCGGTCACCTCCGTTCGAACCTGTTATCTTGAATCCATCAAAAATAAATGAATACCAGTTTTTGGAAAAATGAGGGTTTTTCGCCAACGAACGTAAAAATACTGTGCCAATATTTTTAATGAAACTCCCATTTTATTCATGGAGAATTTCATGAGCTTCACCTACAGATTATCCCATAGCAATGAATGCTGTTTCGTTTTTATGTCTAATCGAACTTCACTGTTTTCTTTGTAACTGGGAGTTTAGGTCAGTCATTTTAATGAGCTCATGTACCCCAGGCATTCTTCTTTTAATGGCTCTCTACTTTTATGGATTTTTTAGGCGGAATAAAAGTAGTGAAGTAGTTTTTTGTGCAACAATTATTGACCCTAAACGTAAGCGGCTTCTCTTTCGCTGTATGACAAATTGGTGTTTTTCCTCAAAGTTCATCTTCAGTAACGTCAAGGTTCTTTTTCCGATTTTATCCTCTAAAAAATCACCACCTCTGAACAGATTGTTTCTAAAACGTCTCTGAGACAAAAACGCGCTTCACTTCTCCATTTCCTTCAATTATGTTTCCACATCTTTTTCCTGTTGACTAGTGTATTATACTATACGTTGGTTCAAATGTAGATGACATTATACCGTTTGATCCATTTAAATTGAAATCATGAAGTCAATAATCTTAAAAGGGAAAAAGGTTAGGATAAAACTGAAACTACAGCAGTTCTTACTGCTAGCAACTACAATGAGTTATCAACCAGTCACTAGAATAACTCCAACTATTCAACTATGCTTCAACAAATTTTTTATGAGGTTCGCTTTGATAAGGTTGTCAGTAAGCTTTTTTGTTTAAGTTCACTTCTATCACTCCACTGTGACGTTAATTTGCTTGCTTCATAGAAAAAAATGAGCAGAAGAGACGAAGAAGAAGACTGAAGAAAGTAGTAAACGATGGAAAGAGATATATTTTGAAAGTGGCTTTGAATAAGAACGATGTGCAGAGATTTTCGCACCATTCCTTACTATTTGTTTCCATCAACAATGTGAAGCACAGTGAGTAAAGATGCACCGCAATAATACATGTGCTGTTTCGGCCCCATATTAGACCGACCAAGCTGGTCGTCCAGTCGTAGTAGGCGAAATGGTTGGCAGACTTGTCTGAGAAAAGCTCCATTCGATCTGCAAAGGTCAGCGATCTCTCATGTATTGAGGACATGTGAACGCTTTGGTATATTGGTGGGATTCTTATTTAAAGTACTCATTGAAATGACTAATTGGCCAAATTTTTGTAATAAATAACCTTCGTTTTTCAATGGCTTTCTACTACTGTTTCTTCTTTCCATTATGGATGTTCAATCAATTTTTCATTTTTCCCTTAAAGTGTTCTAATCCCCAAGTAGATTATTCAATTTATCATTAACTCTTAGCTCTCGATATGGCCACTGTAGTGCCTATTTTCAGCTCAGTTCGTTCCAGAATTTTTTTCCTTACTGCGCTATGCGATTCATTCCAAAACTAGTCGAAAACATAATAAATTAGTAGAAGTGAAACCAAAGACACCATCCAATTCACCTCATGAATTGCAAAAAAACGTTTCTTGGAAAAAAGTTCATCGAACGGTGACTTGACTTCCAATTCACTGTTCTTTCATTTCATTCACGACTGTCAATACACGGCAAATGTGGATGTAATAAATACCAGAAAAGACCTGACGTAGGGTTTATGATGCTTCCAAGTCCCAACAGTAATGTATTCGCATGATGGACCAAGTAACAGACGGTAAGTAGTACCATACATATCTTTCATACCCAAAGAACGAAAAGTCTTGCAGTCTTTCTACAATTCTGCTTTGTTCGTAACCCCTAAACCCCTCTAGTTGTTGAAAATTCATTTCTCATTGCCCAAAGCACCAGAAAGTCTGCAGCCGACGGAGGGAGAGCCATGGTAAACGATGCGAATCCGTTACGCGTTAAGCTTCTTCGCGCTCACATTTCCCCTTCAGTTTGAACTCGACTTATCAATTGTTGACTTAAGATTGATAATGCTGTCATTCTTGCGTAGATAACAAATTGACCATCCGTGAAAAAAATCAACAACACGATTGCACTACCTCTGATTACTTGGTGGCAAATAACGCTGAATCCAACAAATGCTATTTTACTCCTATATTATGAATTTTTATGATTTTTATCAAATCCCTTCTTTTGCCAGACTGTGCATATTGAGATCTGATGCTTAAAAGCAACAATTTGCAATCTTGACTAGTGATATCGCACGATATAATGTGTTCAGTGAAAAAGCAATTTATCATTTATCGACCCAGATTCGGGATTTGCTTGAGAGGAGGGATAAATGGGAGACGTCGGAGTGGGCGTATGGGCAGGAGAGCTGAATTCTTCTCAGTGATTTGCATATCTTCTAATAATGCACGATCGCCTATCATAACGTTGTGATTCATAGTTGCCCGTCAATCACTTGTCTTCGCTGTTTTGCTATATTCATTTTGAACGGATACAGCCACATTTATGTCTTACTGAGAAGATTTTGTTCACCCACGAATTTTTTTATGGTCATATGGCTGCATGTCAACATCCGATGTCTGGATCGTCGTAAAGAACTCCGGTCATTACGTTAAGTGTTGCCTTACCGCCCACATACCTTTTTCCGAGAATCAGGTCCTTCTTTGATTGCTTTGTTTCACCACATAGGGATTGTTTTTGATCCGTTGCATTATTTGCAATACAGCAGTGAGACCGTCGCTTCCTATTTCCTACTCAAACGAACGACCTGGTGGATTTTTTATACATTTTGACGCGCAAAACACAACACTTCCTTGTCCAGCTTGATGGCCATAGGTCCAACTTCAACACTACTGTTAACCGCTGGGACATGTTCAATGGTGCGTCGCTTTTGTGTTTTTTTCGTATTTTTCAATAGAAAATTGCCTTAGAAAAACCAAATTTCATAGGGTCTGAAAGTCCTAAAGCTTAATGCTTGCAGTGTTGTCGGAAGCTTGCGACATTTTTATCGCTGTTGTGATTGTTCTTCCTATTGGTGCTGTGTCGAAAAAGAAACTCATTCTTTAGCTCGACTCATCCATTCCTCAATAAAATCCTAGTGTAAATAACGTCTTCATGATGAATGTATTTGAAAATAAGGAGTTTCGCGAGCCGACTGAATGAAGACACGCCATTTGCTCGTCATTTAACACCCCACGCTACACTGAAATCGAGCATTCCTTTGACGTTTAGGAGCAAAACCGTGATGTCAATCAGTTGTCAGAGGGGCAGGTTTCCCTCCGGCTGTCATCGGACCTTAGTGGTCGCTTTCGTCCATGTATATTTTGTTGCCATACATGAATTTGTGGTATTAGAACCAGTTAATAACCTATCTACCTTCCTTTATCAATCTTCGACATGGTCCATTCACATAAAGAAATCGTAGCCTTCATCGCCAAATTCGGATATCCAAATTGTGCATTTTTTTGACAAAAATTCCAAAATCACCGCTAAATGAAAAAAAAGAATGTAACGCTTGGCATTAATCAATGCCTCTGGGATGTGCCATCCATTCGACACTATTGGGCACCGTAGATGTGAATGAATGAATATTTTGCTTATAAAATGACTTGCCGTGGCTTGCCTTTGTAGAAAGTCAGTGATGCTGTCCATCCAATAAGTGTGGTGCCTAATTTGCCGACCCGGTAAGGATGGAGAGCCTGATTCGTCTCGGGTGCCTGGTGGTACCAATGATCGGTCCGCTAACCACTATATTACATCCGCTGCTTTTCAAAGAATATTAGTTTTTAACCTCAGAATAATTTCATAGAATCGAAATGCTGCACTCACTTTATTGATAGATCTCAAGAAAAAAAAACTCCGACCCAGCCCAAATTACTCACAATTTCGTTATGATGTATCTAATGCGCATGTGTGCCTGTATGCTGGTCACTGTGAAAATCATCGAATGCTTGAATGCTTAAGCGAGCATAATGGAAGATGATGTCGAGGTCGAGTGTTTGCCGTTATTTTCAAATACTCACCAGATTAAGTGTCATTTTTAAAAGGTAGTCACGACCTTTGTCATATCTAGGAGCCTACTAAGTTCCAGAGAAGAAACTCAGATTATCTACTCATAGAACAAACTGTTTTATCCCAAAAAACTGACTTTTATTCTACCTAGTCTCGTTTATTTTTCTACATTTGCTCTCTCAACTCCTTCTTTCCATGAATCAGTTGTACTTATAGAAGATGTCATCCTTGTACCCTAGCTTCTCATGATTGTCGCACGACTCCCTTTCCTCATTTTTTTTCCTGCTTTTTTCGTTTTTTTTTCCGTACAATATATCAAATCGGAGTCGTTTCATCATTCACGCTCTGTCGTCGATGTTCGCTCATTAGCATAGAAATGAGTTTGTTAGAAGAAGGCGACTAGATTGTGGTCGGAAATTGCTGAAACAAAGCGACATCTGTTAGGTTCTGGTCATCAAGCATGCAAAGCATTTATGCATTATTATCGCAACCACATTGTTGAATTCGTGCTTTAATGTTTTGTTCTCCACCAGTGATTGCCTTTTTTAATTACTGTTTAAAAAATTAGTCGGTGTTCCGTACCTTATCATGTTTCCTTCCTCCGTTTTACATTGGCTTTTCAACGGCAACTCGTATACTACTGTTTTATTCCATCCGACTTATTGCCATTTTAGAAGGAGCGGTTCTTTCTTGCAGATCTGCTGCAGAGGAGTTTTTTCATCATTTATAGTCCTTAGAATTCTGAGCAGTAATCGAATAAACTAATGATTTTTTTAGTGTATATTTCACAAAGAAGTTATATGTAACGCAGAGTTGACGCTAGGTCGATGTATCAATCTAACGAATGGAATTATTCTTGTGAAGGAAAAAGAAAGATATTATGCTTCCAACGGCAGATTTCATTAAAAGACAATTTATTTAAAAGGACGAATGAAGAACAGTGGTTAGAGATTCCATGAAATACACATGTGATCTGTGGTTCGATTCCTCTCACAGGGCCAAGCAAACTTCCTTTGCTTCAAGGTCAGCAAATTATTGATACGATTGTCTGAGAAGGTGAGAGCACTGAGTGTATACATTGATAGATCTTCAGAAACGTTGCCTAGGTCAAATTAGCGCTTAACAACTTCTACGAATGAAGTCGGATCCATGACGTTTCCTTAGAAAACTTATTTACTCCAAATGTTTTACATTTTTGACTAATTTGATGTAGATTGACAAAAATATTAAATTTGACCAGTTAGATTTGGTATACATAGCGTCAAGGAGGTCAAGGACGAAAGGGAGACAGTAGTAAAAATGAAGACGACCAGAATGTTTGCATTGTTTAATAATTCTGAAAACTTTTTTTAACGATTTTTATAATTGCTGTTGTTGAAATTATCATTATTATTCAGAAATCATCAACAAGATGTTGAGATATTGGCAAAAACTTGGACCGTGGGCTAGATCGAACCACGATTTCCCTTTTTCCTGGTGCTCGCGCATTACACTCTGCGCTACGGCAGCTCTTGCTCTGCGTGTCTTTTAGCAACTAGTTTTCAATCTACTAGTGCCATCAGCAATCAACCGTCAGCGGGATTGATATGGAGAGGCCACATCGGCATTGAACCCAGTTAATCCGAGGCTGCAGTCGAAATCACAATGTTTGCTTTTTTTATTTACTGCATACTACAATTTTCACGGCAGGGTATTATGCTAAATCAACCACAACGAGGCTGAGATATTCGCAACTCTTGGACCCCGGAACAGATCGAACCACGATTTCCTTTCCCGGGGCTCGCGCATTACACACTGAGCCACGGAGGCCCTTGCTCAGCAAATTTTTTCCCAGCTCTACTTCAGCTATCATTATTATCGTTGCTTTTGTTGATTTTACTATTGCCATCGTGAATCTCTTTAAAAAATTACCTCAGTTTCTAACTTTGAACTTTCAGTGCTCCTTCATTCGCTTACAATAAACTTTAGGTAGCGCCATGAAAAAAAATTTACATATCGAAAAAAAAATAACATTTAAGTCTTTTGGAAGTTTTTTTTGGCAGCGAGTTAGACGTTGAAGAATATTAAAAAGTAGTTGTTGAGTTGCTTGAATGGTAACAATTGTGGACTTAGTTTTGAGGGAGTTCTTTTGCAAGTATCTCCTTTGCCTATCAGTTATCTGGCTCTTTTCAAAAAGGCGTCATAACGATTATCTCTCTGTAAATTGGTCAATCATGCGCTACTCGTTTCTCGCTTTTTGCTTCTCTGATTGCTGCTAGGCATGAACTATGTAAAGGCAAAATGGACATTTACAAGTCCTTGAAGATAGAATCGCTAAAATACTTTATAAAAACAGGATAAAGGATAAAGCTCTTGGCGTTGATAAATCCTTGAGGGTGCGCCATGCATTCGACTTCATTAAGCATCGTTCGAGATGATTGAATGCATATCTGGCCTTTACAATGACTAGCGGTGGCTTACCGATGTATCGAGCCAATCCTGCTTCCTTCCCAGATCAGTGTGGTGCTAATTTGCCGATCCCGGAGAGATTGAAGGCTTGGTGAGCCAAATGCGCAGGAATCGACCCCATGTGTGTTGCAGAGCGCCTCCGAACACTGCGCCACACGCGCCCCTAAAAACAAGGATACTCGCATAGGAATAGTAAATGAGTAATACTTGTGCTTAGTGTCGAGAACAAACATATGCGCATAAATTTTTTTTAAAAAAGCTTACAATATTCAGAGAAGGGTTTTTTTTCATTTCATATTTGTTGTCAGAAATGTATTTTGATGTGGTGTTCAATTCTATATCTGTTTGTCTCTTCTAACTCTTCGACAGAGTGTGTTTCCGTAACTTTTCCATAATCAAAACGTCGTCGATTCAGGCAGTACGTCACATCTACGGCTTCCATCTATGTCTTGATCAAACGTTTGATCTTGATAACGAGTTACAGTGATGCCTTCCAACCGATGTTTCATACTCAAACAGCCACCAAACAGCGATCGAGACCATTGTCTTGTCGTTCGTTTGAGTGATTGACAAATGAATTCATTCACTGTAGTAACAATGTACACACACCTGTTTACACTGGAAGATAGTAATGTCTTCAGCTGAAGTCGAGATAAGGTAGTGAACTGAACGGCTAAAGTTTTTCGTTTGATTTTTCTTTGTCAACGACGAGGATAGCAATGGGAACAGTTGGATTTTCTTATTCCTGCACGCGTTTTATTAAAGGAGATAGTTTTTTTTCACAGCCTTTTATCCAACCGTTTCTTATCGCAACTAGAGCAGTGGTAAATTCTGCTTCCACACGTTTCATTCTAAATCAGTAATCTACGGATATGGTTCACTTCAAGTGTGAATTCTGCAGTACGTGGTGGATGACTCATCTACCTTCTCCATGCGATTTAAGCATGGTTTTTCGTAGAATCACCAAACATCTTAGGTAATGCGTGCAGAAGTCTACATTGCAGAGTGTTGCCGTACTTTGTGGATTGCAGGTAGCTTTATTTCCTTGAGACAACATCCTTGCAGGCTTAGCTGAGAAATCAGTCGACGACGGTGTTGTGGGGCGAATTCATTCCGAAGTAAAACTGAATTCCAATACCCCCTTTTCTTTCTTTTTTTTTAAACGAACATTAAAGGAAATCATGAAAGCAGAAAACAGTCTGCGCTGAATACCAGATGATCTTTTCTGTCTGCCTGGTGAATAAGCCACTGTTGCGAATCGGGACATTAACCCTTTCAATTTGGGTTAGAGACTTGGACCATAATAGAATTGTTTCGATGAGGTCCCAGCAGCAGTAGCTGCTATCCATTCACGCTAATAGGTTGATTGCGCCAATGTATTCGCGCAAGCACCAATCCCTTCCCCGTGCTCCTCACGTTTGACCCTCATCTGGACCTCACTTATTATTGGATCCGTCTACATAAAGGTTTCGTTCTTCTCGTTAATAGTTGTCATTTCACCTACCTACCTACTTGAATACTTGGACTCACGAATTGTGCGACCCCAGCTCATTTTCCACTCCTTCCTTTGCCTCGTAATCGTCTTCCGCGCAGTTGATTTGATTCGAACACCGTAGAGGGTGCAATTTTCATACCGTGACCTGTAGAACCACTGCAGCTACTATCACAGTTAATGAATTTATTTGGAATATATTCGTCTATTGAGTAAGTAGTCGTCCTAAGTAGACGTAGAGTCCACTCTGTATCTCTTTTTGTCCATACGTCGTCTTTTTCTTCTCACTGTATGACTACCGGATTGACTATGTTTGGCTATCAATGTATATTATCCTGAATCTCTGAGGTGAGATAAATTTCGAAGATCACAGCTTCTCATTCCGGTTAGATCCTCTATGCGCCATTCCGAAAAAAAAGGCCCAAGCGTTTTATAAGTATTATGCTGAGCAGCATTCTCGACGCGGATTTTAATTGAAAAGGTGAATACGAATTTTTGGGTGTTTAGTTAGTGGATAGTTTTTTGAGATTACCAACAAACTTCTATGATATCGGCACGGACAATATTTTGTTCTGCAGCAAAATCCTTGTCGAATTCCTTATTTCTCAACGTGATTCATTGTCTTCGATATATGCGACAGGACCATCTTCGCGAAGAGCTTGTAGAGTGCACTTAACAAGCACATCGAACGAGAATTACGAAGAATCCATCGGTCACCATTCGTGGGCAGCGTGACTGCTCACGACGTCTTCAACTGGTCGAGAATTTTTTTTATTTTGAAGGTAGGACATTCTATGGGTTGCGGGAACTATATGTGGATGGTGGCTTCTAGCTTTATGAAAGTCGGCGGTCACATTACTGGGTTCCGAAGTCAGCGCTAGTCTCAGACAAAAGAATTCTAGGTAGTTTTTTACGAACGGTGGTTTCAGGGTTTCGGCTGGAGATTGTGAAACTAAAAGATTGGTGTAGAACTTTTCCCTTATCATTCACATATCAATGCGAAAACTTCTGCTGATCCCGTCCTCGCTCAACAGGGATAATACGGTATGTTATAGTTGCACAAGTTTCGACGACATTTCTTCATGCAGTGCCTTTTTGTGCTGCTACTAGCAGTTTATTCTACCTATACCTACTTAGGTCTCTCTGTCAAGCTGCTCTGCAACTGCCACTTATTACTAGCCGTGTTGGATGTGCTGCAGTAGGACCAAGATTCAGTGTCCCTTTTTTGTCCAAGTCCTCAACTGTAACGGGGATGCGATCTTATTATCTTACGTGAGGAAATGAGGCGAATTTGGCATAAGTTTCAAGCCTTCCTACAAGCAGCTCATAGTCTTCGGTCTAATCTTTCTCCATCTGCTAGTCACACTTGTATAGTATTTGGTTCGAAATATTCTCGTCAAAGACAGCTGGTCTGTTTCTTTTTTGGTCGACGACATCGATTCTTTTCCAGCTTACGCGTGAATGGAATGTTTTCGCGAATAAGACGGTGATCGAGATTGGCACACAATGGTGAAGCTACCCATATCCTCTGTAGGCACCATCCTCTCTTTGTGAGAATATGGTCGGTCTGCGCAGGAGATGTGCCGTTAGGAGACTCCTATGTCAAGCGACGGCTTTCTTTCTTCTGGAACGCAGACTTTCAAAGGAAAAGGCATACCGTAGACGGAAGTTTCGCAAAAAAGAATTCCACTACCATATTTTTTCTTCTAATCCAGATTTTCCGATTCGGTATTCTCTTTCGTTGACTTTACCTAATCTGTTGTTGAAGTCTGCAATAACGTATTTGTAAGACGATTTGTCATTGCGGAAAATTTCCTCCAACTCATTGTAGAATGCGTCTAATTCGCGCTCTCAGCTGCACTGGTCGGTGAGTGGCAATGGATGATAGTGATCTTCTTATGACGTGTTTCGTTGAAGATAGAGGGTGGCTATGCAGAGGAAAAGAATAAGAGATGGACAATGGATAGAGAGACTACAAAGCTTGCGCCACCGATATTTCGTGATGAGACTATTTTACGACTTGTGACAAGGGTCAAGCTGTTTATCTGGTTAACGCCAGCATTGTTGGTTTTTGTTCCTTGCAGTGCACTCACATGAAGTTCGATGGGATTTGCAGCTTCATGAAAAGCCTGAAAATCGGCGTCTGAGGAGCGTCTTCTCGTAATATGTATGCAAAGTAGGGAACGACCTCTATGGCGTGTCATGTGTGTGCCCGTTAGATATGGCTCTAGTGACGTATTGGGCAAGCTGAGATTTTGTGGCCTCTTAACGGTCATCTCACCGCCTGAAATCATAGACGAGAGCTCACTTTGCGGTGTACTGAAGCTTGCCTATTGCTAGCTGAGCAATTTGATCATCCCTGGAGTCCCAATTTAACCTCGTAAGTGCGTTTTCACCTCTTAACTACGCTATGGAGCGAAGGGAGTATATGGTCGACAACGATTTCTTCTCTCGGTCTTCAACCTAGTTGGTCCTGATACGATAGTAAAACCTAGACCAAAAATGAAGGTAAAAAATGAAAATTGACCGAATGCTAAAGGACTATGTAGAGCATCAACCGCCGTCGTTAACATAGCAGTGCATATTATGGCGACCGCATATGGAAGAAGCTACTGTAGTTGCCTACGGTTTTTCGTCGTGGTGACAACCTGGGTATCTTCGGACATGCGGTGTATATTACAATCTAATAAAACTCTTGCTTTATAGTCTAAATCGTCCTTTTCCATCCACACTGGCAGAGGCATCGGCAACAGAGAGAGAGATTTAGGTGGACTGTATGGGTTTTAGTCTCTTCCAAGTACAGGAAGACCTTATGACCCGGTTTTCAAATGCTTCATGAAACCCAACACTCCTTCCATTCATTTTGTTGTCTTGTTACTTTAGTCCAGGAAGGTAATTAGTTGCATGCCTTGATTAAAATGGGGCTTCAGAGTTGGAATATCCGTTCAAGTTAGGAATACAGTTGCTATACAGATGCAATGGTTCGTACAGAAACGTTCTAAATGTTTCCACTGTATCTTACAAAGCTGCTTTTTATCCACGACACCATTACGAATTTACCGACAAGTATACGGATGCTGTTATATCTAAGTGAACATTAGCGACCCTCTTTAAAACTTTATTTTGATGAACCCACCTTTTACAAAGTCCTCCGATGATTTTTTTCGCTAATGTTTTTCATTGTCTTCTAAATGATTAACAAAATATGAACTAAAAGAAGACGTAGTGCTATACTTTTTCTTTCCTTTATCCATATCGTGACGCACTTTGTCACTATGTGTCATACACAGTGGGCCAATAGGTTGATATCATCTACTTTTTTCCAGACACTTTGAACGTCCCTAAATTATCTCTTTTCCTCCCTCTCACTCTCCCTCTCCCTCTCTCCCCGTTCCCGGCATTGCTGTGGCGTCCGACGCGGTTCGCAACAGTCGCGCACTTGCGACGGCAGGCGGCGGATGTCTTTCTGCTGGTCGAACGTTGCGTAAACGACGATATGACGTACGGATGCTATCTGATATAACCATGGTATCTGTTACTTCATCGAACTACTCGTCTTGTCATTGACGTTAGTTTCTTTAACAATTCTTTTAAGTCTACTAGCGAGAACTGTCTATTGATACCGATCTAAATTAATGTTGACTACCTGTGGAAGAGTATTTCACATATGAACCATTTAATGAGACGTGTTTTTTTGTCCTTGTGATTCTATAAGTGCCATAGCTCAAATGGAGTTCGCATTCCTCGGATTCATTACTGCCCCATTTTTTGGTAGTTGTGAAATTAATAGAAGAGAATAGCCCTACACTGGGAACAATGACAGAACAAAATAATACATGGAAACTTGTGGAAGATATTTGAACAAAGATCTGTCCCACTCACTAGTTTTTGAACTGTTTCCCTTATTTTTTATTTTTCCTTATTAAGCATTTTTTAAGGACGTGGAGTAGAAAGCAGATAACCTTCCAGTTAAAAAAATCTCTTCGTTATCCTTTTTAAGGTTTTCTATTTGCTGCCCATTTATATTGCAGCAGATATCACTGAAACTTGCCATGATGTTGCAAGAAGGAATTTGATTCTCACCTTTGTTTCGTCCTGTAAATTCTTTTTCCTAATTTCTCAGAGCACGACTTGCTTCGTATATCTAATTGCACATTGGTAGTTAGTTAATACTTGCTCTCACGGAGTGATATGGGGAGAATATAATCAGGCCGTGTTCGCTTGTTTATTCTACGAATCATCTTCAGGTTGGTCTCTGATTGACTCAATCTTGCGCCAATAAACCTGCGTTTCTCTCTGCCGTGTAAAAGAGTAGCCCAATGGATTATATTCACTCTAGGAATACGCTGAGCATCACACTTTTCTTCTAAGGTCTTGCTAAAAAAAGGCTTGCCATCAATCACTGGAGAAAAACCCACTGTGCGATTGTGCACGTACTGCTGTTCACTACATCACTGACCAGCTATACGATACCATAATCTTTAATATATCACCAACATCATCGACAACTAGATTGTACTGCGTTTCTTCTTTATGTACTTTTTGTAGCATGAAGCCTTGATGCCCTTTTGCTTCTTGTTGCCTTAGCCTTACCTTAAATGAATCAGTAGAATTCCTAGAGCAGCTGCCTTCTACGTGAATTCCACGTACCGAACGCTAGAACGCCTTCGGCTATTTTTTTCGTATTTGCAGTGGCAAAAGTTGCAAGCATTTCTAGGTGTCTCATGCCATCTTCTGTCACTCGTCCTCTTTGTAATTTCGGCGGCTGCGGAGTATCTTTCGGCCATTCTTCGATATTTAGGGCTCAGAACTCAATTACTTCATATTAATAGCCTCATATGGGCAGACTTTGCCCAGGCTGTCTTCTGGATTCCAGGGAACCACGATGGCTTAACAAGCAAATCTCCAAAAAAATGGTGATTATGCTGGGGCCCTCACAACTAGTGACGACGCGCCGTTCAAGTATCAAGTAAGTAAGTAATAGCCTCATCATTACTTCATGTTAAACTGCATGAATAGTGCAGCACGGTTTAATTAGGTGGCACTTGTATACAGAACGTCCCAGGTTTAAGTTCACAACTAGGCCATAAAGATGGAAATTAGTTCCATAGACATTTCTGAGAAACGTAAGGCTGCTTCCACTTGTGTTGCTTTCGGTCAACTAAGAGCCATGTGGGGTTATTCATATTTGCCTTTAGAAGTTTTGCGTTGAAGCCAGAGTGTGATGCTTAGTTAACATTGGTGCCCTAAAAAATCGCAACATGTAGTAAATTTAACTGAATCGGAACAAAATTAAACCTATATTCCTTTACTATAACCCGTGTTCGAGAGCCTGAATGAGCTCGAATATTTTCATTTTTGATAAGCTGCTTTTCTCTATTATCTGTTGACAAATATATATATATATATATATATATATATGTGCAAGGACGTTTGGTGCGAACTTGTTATTGGTGGGCTCTGGTACACACGTGGTCCTCGTTTCCACTTTACTCCATGGGTACACCAAGTCCTCCATCCCACCGTGATCGGAGAATTAGTGCAGTGCTAGTCTGAGAGGACAAAAGAAATAGCTTGATACAAGGGTAGACCATAGAAGCAGTCGTAGAGAACAATCATGCATTAAATTACCTCAACAATGCACAATGAGCTGGAGTGCTTGGCGCATCTCTTAATAAATGGTTCTCTTTTAAATAAAGATGCATGTAATTAGGTCGTGTGTATTTATATATGAGCTCTCATATGTTTGTTTCTTTACGTATGCATATAATGGTCACAAAGCCGAAAATTCGTTTCTATGTCCATTTCAATGACCTCCACATCCAACAATCGTATCCGGGCATATTTCATGCGCATTGTTGCGTTCGAATCTGACAAGACAATTTTATGGCGACGTTTTGAGTTTGTCGATTAGTGGAACCAAATCTCAGATGACCAACAAATGGCCGGAAATAGTCATCTATAACATGATGCTCTTCTGAAGATGAGTAAACCAGGCGACCGCCAACTATAGTAAATATGCTGCTTCCTTCCTATTACCCGAAATAAACACATCAATAGCGTCGATGACTAAATTGAAGTACGCTGTTTTGAACAATAAGGAGCGATCACTACTTATTGATTATTTACAGACTTTTTAACAAGTGGATCTTCGTAGAGAAAGCAGAGTATGTTCATACTCTCAAGCAAAACTAGCATTGGATAGTCCCAGAGAAGCGATGTTCTGCTAATAAAGAATTAAGTAAGAAAAAACTCACACTGAGACCTAAAACTCTTCTCGTCTTAGATTGATTGTTATTGATTGAATTCACCGATTACTTAAGCATTTTATTTTATAATGGTTAACTTCTTAAATATGTAAGAGCGATTAGAATTCTACAGTTGGATCTTTTTCGAATTTAGTTATCACCTTTCTAACAGCGTCAAAGTTATCGTGTTTACTCTTCACTACATTTCATTGCTTCATGCATCTGGTCACAATTATGATAAGATATAACGAGATTTGAAAAAGAATTCAATCCCTTGACGTTGACCGAACGCTTTAGCGCTCAAGAGACCATTGGAGCAGTTTGTGATTAGAACTCTCGAAGTTAACTAAATTGCCCTAGCACACTACTATTAAAGTTATTTAAGTTGTTAGAAATACTGTAGCACTTGGATACGCGAAAAGAAAAACAGCTGTCCATGTAGTTAATGTCAATCCACAGAAAATTTCTTTCCCACACTGAACAGTGATTGATTACGGTCTTAGCGATGTGTACAGATGTTGCCTTTAAAATGTTCGTTCGTTCGTTCGTTCGTTCGTTCGTTCGTTCGTTCGTTCGTTCGTTCGTTCGTTCGTTCGTTCGTTCGTTCATTCGTTTCTGTCTCAGTGCTGTCTATTCGACTGTTTCAGCTTTGACTACGAAAACATTTCTTTCCGTTTTTTTCCTCTCTCTCTCGTCATTTTGGATGAACAGGCACCAATTTGGAATGAATCATTATCGACAGAATTCATTCGTGAGACATTGCATTTCATTCCACAGACGATAATTCTCATCGTTTATTCGTTTCTTTTGCCTATTCCTCTTTCTTTCCAGAGCCGTGCTGTTACTTATACCAACTGTCCACCCAGTTCTGTTACTTTCTTTCGAAATCTTCACATCTCTGCATAAATTCAGTTGGGCGAGTGGCAATTAATAATTCTGGAACAAATTGTTTTTAGTCAGATCAGAACAACGTCTACATGATCGTCTCCTCTGATATACGTCTAATGCTACAGAATTTCGGACAATAGGAAAATGTAGTAATAAAGCACTTGAAAGAAGGAAAAAATTGTCTGATGGGGAGAAAAGAGGCGAGAAGAGAACAAAGTGTGTTTTCTCTGAGAATCGCCTAAGTGGAAAACGTTATCTGTGAATCAGTACAAACATTATTTGCAGTTCCTTGCTGAAATACAGTTCACTTTTTTTTCGCCATTTGTTTCACCGTATGACGCCTTCATTGCCTAATGAATGAGACCGACTAATAGATGAACGATTTAAGGATGTCGGATGACTATGACTGTCCGACCACGAGTGTCCACAATCTGTCAGAACAAGTATGGTACCGTGGTATGCTTACAAGAATCAAGTCCGAGCAAATGTTACGCGAAAATGGGGAGTTTTTGGTTAGTCTTTATTTTCGATGTACCTTTCTTTTTTCCATATTCCTGCTAGACGTTTTAACTTTTACTATATGCTTATTCTGTTTTCATAGCAAAGCACGGTGTGAAATGCAACCGTACAAATTCCAAGATTTGTGCGAAATAGAGAACTCTAGTTGGGATTCGAACCAGCGATTAGCCTTTACGGACTATCACGTGCTATCCACCCAGCCAAAGCTTTTTGTTTCGCCTTTCTCTCAGCTATGTTTTTACTCCTTCGGTACCGTCAACGGTCACACGTCAACCGCAATGATCTGAGGAGCACAAATCAGGATGAACCCACATGAGGTGAAGCTGCAATAGAAACCGCAATGTTTAACTCTCATTTTCTGCCTCCTCTTTTTCACAGCACAGCACGATGTCAAATCACCCCCGTTAAGATGCAGAAATCAGCCAAATAATTTAAAAGTTAAAAACATTATGATTTCAACTGCGGCTTCAGCTTCACTGGGTTCCCCTGTCGATTTGTGCTCTCCAGATCACTCCCGTGAACGTATGACCGCTGATAGCACCGATAGAGTAAAAAAATACCTCAGAGAAAGGTGAAGCAACAGTCTTTGTTAGTACGGTGAATAGCACTAGGGTTCCTAGACAGGGTAATCGCTGGTTCGAAACCCACCTGAGGTTTACAGCTTAGCTTATTTCTCGGGATTCGTGTGGTTGTATTTCACATGGTACTCTATCGCAAGTGTTCGAAATGTGCATGTTTTGTCATCTTCTAAACGCGTATAACTGTTCGGTGCCACAGTGGAGCAGTGGACTCTATGGTATCGGATTTCTTCACGCACTGCTGCTCCATCATATAGAGCTAGTTGACTTACTATTGCTCAGAGGAAGTTCAGGTCCATCTTGAAACAAAGGGCCGGCTTCCAATATTTCTTTGTCACGTATCTGATTGGGGCTGAATCACGAGATAACGGAAACTCCTCTGAGTCATTTATATTGACGACAAATGCTTCTGACGAAGGCGAAAAAATAATGCAGCTGCCTTTCAAAATTTTAAGCGATAAAAAAGGCTTCTTGGTATGAAGCATCTTTGCATGCATTTAAATAGAACTTCTTTTGCAGACAAATAGCATGTGTTGCCGCTTTCACATTCAGATGATGGTACAGGAAAGACAAAGATTACATTACTGCTAAATCACGCAACATCATAGTACAATCAATTTATTAACATCCAACATAACATCTTTAAGTCGCGTTATTCATTCTGTTACCTACTGTGTTATCCATTGTAATCTAATCTTACCATATTTTCTCGCGCTAATCCATTTGGTCAGAAAATTCTCAATGATTAGCGTTTCCATTGTCAACGCATAAATCGATTTGATAAAAATCAGTGACATTTTAGAAAGGATTTTGAAAATGTATGAGGCTATTTGGAGAAAACACTCAATAAACAAATGAAGGACGAGTTTCTAATTATAGTAGTCAGAGCATTTGTCGCGATTCGCACGATCCGCCTAATTCGATGGAGTCGATGCCACCACATGTATGTCAACATGACAGCTGTGTCGTCTTCCTATTACACATCTCCATTAATCGTCGAGTATACCATAGCCACATTGTTCACTATTGTGAAACATGTCGAGGAACAACAAATATGAATATGATGACAATACACTGGTTCTAGTGCAGTTGCTCAGAGATGCCTTATAACAGTTCATACTTCATTGGTTTGTTCTCATTCCCTGGGCGAAGGTTATGAATCCTGCCGGGGTCGGCAATTTGGTACCAAACTAGCCTAGGTGGAGGAAATTACTATTATAAATCGGTAGGGCTTTGCAAGTTACTGTAAACAAATTACACGCTTATCATTTGTACGATGCTTACTTGCTTACTTGATACTTGAACAGCCCGTCATCACTAGTAGTGCGGGCCCCAGGATAATCACCACTTTTCGGAGATTTGCTGGTTAAGCCATTGTGGTTCCCTGGAATCCCGAGGACAATCTGGCCAAAGTCTGCCCCCAGGTTGTCACCACGAAAGGCAGTCGCAGACTTTGTGGATCATAGGGCGATTTAACACCACACGACTTTGATGCCAAGACGGTGGTGGATCCTGGTATTGGTTTTCTCTTAGCTAGGCTGCTTGATGGAAAACGCCGGACTTCTACGATGCTTCACCTGTCACCTGTCACCTGCAGTCCCGTTGATCGTCGAGTGACTCGAGCGGGAGCAGGTAAATCTTCCATTTTTTCCCTGTCGCGTCCAAGAGTAGCCCAGTGGATTGTGCTCGCTCTAGGGATCGTCGAACATCATATCTTTCTTCTAGGCTCTTCCTGAACAACTCTGACCATCGGGTCGGTGGTCTTTCTGCAGTACGTTTGACATCCCGAAAAATCCAGTCACTAGCGGCTCTTGTCCATCAGTTGTCATTCATACGCATTACGTGTCCGGCCAACCTTATCTTCGACTGTTTGGCGTACAGAACGGCATCTTTGATTTTTTGATCGTTGACGCAATTCGGAGCTTCGGATCCGATTCCTTACTTGTGTGAAACGTGGTGCTCTTAGCATCGTCCTTTCGACTGCGCGTTCGATAACGCTGAGTGATCTTTCACCCTGCTTACGCAGCGACCAAGTTTCTGACGCGTACGTTAGAACAAGAAGCACCGTTGAGTCGAAAAGGTGGGCACGGAGTCGGGAGTTCTTTGTTCTCTTCACTACATCCTCGATGCTCTTGAAAGCTCCACAAGCCGCTCGTTTCCTTCTGCTCAACTCTGGAGCTTAGTCATTCATCATATTGATTTCCCGACCTAGATAGACATAACTGGAGCACTCGGAGAAATTCGTTGCGTTGAGCATGAATGGGGCATGCGAAACTAATCCGTTCCTCATGAACATCGTTTTTTGTGGGATTTAGTCGAAGACCAATCATTCCACAAGCTTTATCAAAGTCGGCAAGCATACGTTCCGCTTGGCTAATGTTTGGTGTTATAAGGAAGATGTCATCAGCAAAGCGAAGATGATGTAACTGCCGACCATCAATTTTCACTCCCATATTATCCCATTCCAATATTCGCATGACGTTCTAGAGGGTGATGGTAAATAATTTTGGCGAGATGGTACCGCCTTGCCTAACCCCTCTTTTGACATCAATGTCAATATCGCTGTAGAATGGTGATATCTTGGTTGTGAAATTTTTGTACAGCTCACGAAGAATCTTTATGTATTGAATAGGTACTCGTTGACCATCAAGGGCTTCCATGACTACTTCTATCTCAGTTGAGTAAAAGGCCTTCTTCAAACCGACGAAAGTGGGACAGTGCAGTCTTTCGTACTCTCGCGATACTTCAATGAGCCTTGCTATCGTGTGGATATGGTCCATCGTATTAAATCCTTTTCGATGGCTAATAATTTTGGCATTTCGATGGATAATTTTGACGCATGGCTGTCCTTAATCCAGTTTCTGTCAATCCTGTTTAGGATGGCTCGAGTGAAAAGTTTGTAGACGACGGACAGCAAGGAGGTTGAGCGATATTTGCCGATATCGTGTAGGTCACCTTTCTTGAACAATAACACGGTTTTTCTGGTCTTCCACTTAGTAAGGACCTTGCGTTCAGACAGGTAACGTGTGAAGAGCCGAGCCAGTGTGTTCACGAAGACTGGCGGAAGGTTCTGCAGGTGTTCTGGTCTTATCCACTCCGGACCTGGTGCTGTTCGATTTTTTCATCCACGAAATGGCACGTCGGATTTCGGAGGAGAACCGGTGGTACAACATATCCATCCTCGTTTATTACATATGACGGAAGGTGGACGTGGCTGTCGAAGAGATCTGAGTAGTATTCGTGAATGATTTTTTCCATTGCCTTTCTGGACGCTGTAACTGTTCCGTCTGAGCGTCGGAGTGCAATCATCTTGGTCTTGTAATTGGCGAAGCTTCGGTGGGCTTTGCGAATGCATTTCCCAGCCTCTGCAGCTTCGACCATTACTGCTGCTCTTCTCTCTTTAAGATCTTCTTTTATCGCCTGTCTACATCGTTTTGCAAGTTCGGACGTTAGTTCGCGGTTGCCTGCAGCTCGCGCGATTCAACGCTAGCGAATCAGCTCGAGTGTTTCTCGAGGCAGACGTCTTTTAGTGACTTTCGAACTCTCAGCATTCATAGCGCTAACGTGAAGATGTTGAATGAGCCCATCGTGTTCTTCGTCGATATCATCGACAACGGCATCCTCCCAGCAGCCGACTAATGAATTGAATAAGTCCCAGTTTCAGGGTGGTTCTGGGACTTCGGTTTTTGAATTTAGTGGCTTTTTTCTCCTTTTCGCGAAAAAATAGAATCTTACACGAAGCAGACGGTGGTCTGATCCCGTTTAGAATATTAGGACAACAGCGACATCGGTTAGGCAAAACCTTCCTATTACTATTATGTGGTCTATTTCGTTATGGTACTCTCCATTGGGAGACTCTCACGTCCAGCGTTGAGGGTGGTGTTTCTGGAATTGCGAGTTACCATGGATGATCCTGGTCGTCATGATAAACTCAGACAACCGCTCACCCTTTTCGTTCCATTCTAATCCGTGGGTCCCAATGTGACGTTCTTCAGACGTTCTTCTTGGTCCGACATTGGCGTTGAAATCTCCAGTGATGACCTTTGAGAATGTATGGTCTTCTCTGTAGAACTTCTCCAAGTCCATAGTCATAGTTTGATGTTATCGCGTAGGCCACGATGATTGTCAAAGCCGGCGTTGATCCACATCTTTTTAATCGTAAATGTGCGATTCGGGTTGTAAGCTGTTCGAATGAATTCGATGTTCATGAACAAACTCGTGTTGACGAAAGCGCCGTCGCCGCCGACTCCTCTACTGTCGCATGTTCCCAGCAACAGTTCTTCTCCAGTGTCATAGATGGCGTTGAATGGGTGGCGTCTTCTCTTCTCGGCCAGGCTGATGACGTCGCACCTTATCGTTCTTGCTTGCATGAGCAAGTCTTCTATCGAGGACTCCGATGCAAGTGTACGCGCATTGTAGGTACAGACCGTTACCATAATTCGTGATCGAGGCGGCTTCTATTGGCGCTGAGATTTCAGCAGCCTCTCCGTACTCGTCCTACCCAACGATGCGAAATTGGGGCTGTTTCGGAGTCAGGGGAATAAGGCCCGTTTTTTTTATTGTATTTAGCATTTTGATACCCACGTATAGCTTGCTCGGCTCTGAATGTGGGGCTGGGTATACTCACGGTTAGCTTGCCAGTCTCTCCCAGAGTGGACAGGGAGCTTATTTGTTAGAAGCGACTCATAGCCGCCTCCCATATATTTCGCTTTCACTTAATTGCAGGCTTTTGCCGAATTGACTCGTAGAATACAATCCGCATAAGCGAGAACGCACCCACACACGCATGCATAAGTGCGCCTAGCAAATACAGAAAATTTGTGCCAAATCGGTGCAGGAGAAACAGGGAGTCCATTTCCTGGATCCACCTACGTCTCAGGCAAGCAAAGGTCGCTTTTGGTGCGCGACTAACCCCCTGTCCGCCACCTGGGGACGCGCCACGTAGCCTCGCGACTAACCGGCTCGAGATCTTTCATATGCGGGAGATCCGTGGCTACGATGCTTAGTTAAGTCACGTGCATTGCTCATCCACGGGGGATTCATCAACGACGAAGTTTGTTCGTTTTCCTTATATCTTGGTTACCGAAAAAGTGTGCAGTTTTCTAGAGTCGCAGATGCGTCAAAAAAAACTGTGGTACTCGGTCACATAACCAGCAAGACCATGTCTGTCATACATTAGAATGACGCTGTTTTTCCTACCTAAATGACACTTTTGATCTTACACTCTGTTTATTTTGCTGCATTACGACACTCAACATTTGTGAGTGGGAAGAGAATTCCTTCATGACCAAACATGACCACTGTTGCCTTAAATTAGAGAACCGACAAATAAGATTTGTGGAATACACGAATTTCGAAATTACCAGGCTGCACGTGTAGGTACCATCGCGAAGGCATTCATTCTTTTTTTTCTATAGGTGCCATTTTTTTCAAGCAGAAAAAAACACAGGGAGAAAATTCATGAAGTTGCGAAATCAAACCACATTTCAAATCTTTCTCGCATGAGCTTGGATTGATAAGAACCGATGCCGTTGAAGATAGAGCGCTAAATTTGCCTTGAAAGTATCATAGGAAGAGGCTTGGTATATCTCCTTGCTAATTTGCATTTCCCACACAAATGTCACCATTGTTTGAGCAGGTTTACGCGTATCCGAACTGTCCTACACCTCCCGTTTTCTGTTAAAAGGTTGCAGTCAAGTGATTAGGAAGTATACGAAAGGCTGAAAAGTGATTGCTAATGACAGCGTTAGGTAAAAACTAGCTGAGAGACACGTAAAGTAGAGGCCTCAGTGGTCCAGGGTGTAATAAGCGAGCCTCCGGAAAGAGTTATGGTGGTTCCATCTGGCCCGCTGTCCAAGTCCTCCGAATATCTCAGCATTGTTGTTCTTGTATTTCACATCACACTCTTCTGTCTCCCGTCTTCTGTAGTCCCATTAATCATCGAGTGACTCGAGCAACCGCCAGTAAATCTTCCATTTTTCCCTGTCGCTTCCAAGAGTAGCCCAGTGGGTTCCGCTCGCTCTAGGGACTCGTTGAGCATCATATCAAATAGTAGTAGGCAGCAAATAAAAAAGTTAACAAACGAAAGATCACCTGTATCACCTGTAGTTCCGTTGATCGTCGAGTGATTCGTCGCGTTGAAGAGTATCCCCATGTATTCTGCACGCTCTAGTGACTCGTTGAGCATATCTTTCTTCTAGGCTTTTCTTGGAGAACCCTGACCATCGGATCGGTGGTCTTCCTGCGGTGCGTTTGACATCCCAAGGAATCCGGTCACTAACAGCTCTTGTCGCTTGTCCATTGGTTGCCGTTAATACGCATTGCGTTTCCGGCCCACCTTATCTTCCACTGTTTGGCGTACAGAATGTCATCTTTGATTTTTGATCGTTAGCGCATGCCGGTGCATCGGATCACTTCGCTTACTTGTGTCACGTCAGACAAGAAAAAAAATGGCCAAAATGGTCGGCCATGAAAAAATTATAGGAGGCAGCAAACAAAAGATTAAGATATGTTTATACGGTATACGAAAGGTAATTTAGTGGTCGGGGCCTAAAAAAGAAGTTCGAGGCCTACTAGTTAAGAACCTGTGAGTGGTCTCAACTTTTACGGCAGCGCGCTGGTATATTCGCAGAGACTGTATGGTAAAGGTCGAGTGGTAAAAACCGTAAAACTAAGTGGCAGCATACAAGAAGTTTGCTTACCGTTAGACAAGCGGAAACCAGTGGGAAACTTTATAAAGACCTGCGCAGTTCCGAATCCTGTTTATATTTTCTCTTCATGTGAGTACAATAGTCTACTGGACTACCAAAATACTTGTTCTTTGCTTGTCATCAACAAATCTTGGCGGTGATAATCCAGTCAACAGATTAAAGGCGATCGATGTTTAGAAAATTTTAAATCGTATGTATACAATCTTTTTAGGTTCGCGATTCAATATCGATGCCTGGAGAATACGTTTTGACGGCAATGTGGAACAATCGTCCTCTTCACTTTCAAATCAACAGTACCACTGAAAATAGGAAACGACAATTTTATGTGTGTTTCTGTAATTGGTATTCTTACCCACTCATTTTTTTATTACATTTTCTCCCCAAAACTTGCAATAACCATTTGTGAGCAGCTTAAGTGCAAACACATACAAAAAAATTTGTAGTGCATGTAGCGCACTGGTAAAAGGTGCCCTATAGTGCACACGTGGTTGTTGGTGCAATCCCGCATCCAAGGTAAACCAAGCCTTCTATCACGCCGTGCTTGGGAAACTGGTGTCAGAATTTTCTGGGAGGATAGGGAACACTAAATTAATCCATCGGTGAGAGATAAGAATTCATTATTGCGACACTATTTGGATTCGAATTCAAGATACATCTCCGAAAAATTGATGAACGCCTAGAGCTTTACAGTTCATTCTTTACTTTCGTTGACTACCCGACTTTCGTCATTAATTCTAATTTTTTTTCGACAATGATCTGACAGTGACTAGCCGGGACAAAACAAGACGCGTGCCAAGTTTTTTTGCACGATTTATGCGCTACTGATGCGAAAAGGTGAATTTTTAAAAAATGAGAACACGAAAATTAATGCTGAACACTTAAAAAGAATGCATTCAAGCTGCTCAATCAAAAGGTTATTTATACTGCGGCACCAAATGTACAATTCATTGCCTTGGTTTCCTGTTCGTTGTTACCATCTGCCGTCCTGTTTCCGTGGCTCGGTTGATGACATATGCTCTTGTCATGCAGGATAGGTTGATGTGTAGTTGTAGGTATGCTCATGTGCCAACCTAACCTTGAACTAACGGAGAACATCGAACACATACTGAGGTAAACAATGAGGGACGCCTGAGACACCAACTTAGATTTTGCCTCAAACTACTTCCGTAAATATGGTCAAGGAGTTTAGTTAGACTGATAGATTAAATGTTTCGTGACGACGTGAAGTCTAAATACACATAACGTGCTGAATGGCTGAGTGAACATTGTTCTTCGAAACGCGGCAAGTTCAAGAACAACGAGTTTGAAATCCGGGCTTTTCATGCACTAAATGTCACACTGTAACATCTTCCTCGTTAAACCATTTTATTGGTTTTCAGTTAGAAGAAGAATCATTTGACTCGGTGCCAGCATTGGTAAACTTCTATAGAAGCCATCAACGTCCGATCACAGTTGCATCTAGATGTGTTATTTTAACGCCCGTTGGACGTGACCGTGACGATGAAGGAAGTGTTAATAGCCTTGAACTTGAGGCTAGTTACATGCATGTTCTCAAGCCAAATGCGAATCAGGGTATGATGAAATTTCCTAAGCTTGTGGACAGAAATACTACATTTTTCTGTAGGAATTAATGAGAAAGTTCCAGCAACACCACGATCACTATCAAAGCGGGTGCTCCTAAATCAGACGGCTCTTCGCCAAAACGCCATAGCTCGTCAGCAACGTCCAAAGTCTAGCATTAATCAGCAACAAATGAGGTTAAGAGTAGTTTTGTAATATACCGTTTCTCTTACAGCTCGTCCTAATAAGGCAAGCGGACTAATCTTTAGAGGATCGAAATTATCAACACATTTTTTCAGCGTAACTCACGAATCACTACATGTTCCACCAGTTCCTATTACTCTCGTGAATCGTCCACTTCCACTGCCTCTTCGCTCACCAGGAAGTACCCAAGATGATGATGAAGACTACTCCGAAATGGACTATGATGCTATGAATGACATTCTGGATGCATCTTCAAACTCTCACAATAATAAGACGCGCAATACAAGCATTAATTCGACAGCAAGTAACCATTATATCTTGATGCGGTTTTTTGAAGTTTTTTTTGTCCTTTGACGATTGCGTACCATTGAAAAATTATAGGTGTCATGTCTCGAAGATTCCAGTCCTGTCAAAATCTTAGCTATCGTTCGCACTCACCTAGTTCGACTACGGGTAAAGCCGCTCCACCTCTGCCACCTCGACCACCTTTACCTCCTAGACCGAACTTCAAAATGGAAGCGGTACTTATTTTGCAATCCTTTTTAAGGTTTTATTGAAAGTATTGGGAGTAATAGAAATAATGAATTTAAAAAATCAGTGTTACAGAGCACTGTTGCTGATGAGGCACTGGGCGAACGCTCGCAACTTGAAAATGCAAGTGATGGCGCGTTCGTTGATTATGACGAGCCAAGAATAAAACTTTTACACGACGACTACGATAAGGTTTGATTGCTACAAATATCTGATAAAGCGGACAGGAAGCGATCGTGTAAACCTTTGTCTTGGGCATATATGTATAAATATATATATATATATATATATATATATATATATATACATATAAATACATACATATGTATAAGGCATCATTATGTATGTATGTATATACAAACGTATACACAAATACATATATATATTTGTTCCTACACGCGCAAGTTTATTGCATTATTCTTCCTAAGAACTCTTGATAATAAGTTGAAGTTTATAAAAAGTTTTATTTTTTGTTCTACAGTTACCTTCAACAACAACGTGTGGTCCGGACGTCAAGCGAAATAGCTTCAGTGGGGGATCAAGCGATTGCGACGCTACTGAGAATAGTGTTAGAGCTTCTCGAGATTCTGGAATCTATAGCTCTCCCTCCCCTCCTGACGAACATCAAACCGCTTTGTCACAAGTGCATCTGATGCAGCTTAAGCAACTTCTGCTCAACAGGAGACCCGATGAGATATCGTTAGCGCTCTCGTATGAACATGCTAAGATTCTGCACTTTTTGGAGCCTGTTGAGAAATTGGAATGCAAAGCGAATAATGGATTACGTTTGGTGTTGCTTCCTAGTGGTTCGTCACTAAGACAAGAACTTATCGAGAGATGTAGGTTGCTACGTTTCACGTGTTTGCTGTCGATATTCTCTGGTTCCCGTAAAGACGCCCCTATTATCCTGAAGAAATGGATTCTTACGGCATCGTCATTAGCACGTCATGGTGATGCTTTCGCATTTTCATGTATTGCTGGAGCTCTATCGGGAAAATCGGTAAGGTTTCTTTCCTTCTTCTTCATAATGTTAATTGCATGCAGTCATGAATAGAAATCTTGCTGGATTTCATGATTTCAGCTGAAATGTGTACAGTGGCTTTGGACGTCACTGGATACAGAAGCGAAAAAAGAACTTGAGACTGTGCGAAATATAAACGAGTCATTGATGAAAGGTGAGAGACTTGAGCGTCAAAATCATACGACAATTATTCCCTTTATGCAACCAATCCTCGAAATCATGTCCGGAGCAGATTCGAACTATGTGGATGATACGAACTTCGCAACTGAAGTTGAGTCTTTATGGGCTTGGTTAGAACGTGCCCGTCAATGGTGCACGAAAGCTGACGAGTCATGTCGTACAGCTCGTGCTAAATACGGACGTGCTGATAGCGGTGTGATGTCGTCTTCATTTCTTTCTCGTCTCTTTATCGATGCTCGTAGTCACGAAGATCGCCAACGAGTGCTAGATGGTTTGATTCAAAATACTGTCGACGATTGCTCATAGCACCAAACACTAAGAAAGTACCGTTATCTATGGATAGGGCCAGTGGAAGAGTGATTCCACATGTGTTCATTACCTGTGATGACACTTCTACTTGTTTTCATTCATATTTCTTTCGTCATTCTTATGTATGCGCTCGATTACATTGCCTAACTTTTACCGTATTGAAAACTATCCACAGCAGCGTTTAGTGATTTTGGTTACTCCGTCGCACTTTCTGTCACCATAGTTAAGTTTCTAGATTTTTTGTTAAATATCGATTGTACGGCTTTTTGAAATGGTATTGTGCCTATTGTAAAGCAACAGAGCGGTAGTATGTTAAATATTGTATGCATTAAAAATTAGACTAATATTTCTTACTTTAACAGCCTTTGCTGTAAATGTGGGGTGCCATTTCTGATTTAGTGGACCTGTTTTACTTTTTTTTCTCGTCGAGTAAAAAAAACTTCTGTCCTCGTTTCCGTTTTCTCCTTTGTGTGCTTCCGAAAGCTAAAATCATGTGTATGTAGGATATAGCGAGGAAAATAGAGAAATTCTTCTTCTGGATAATCGCGTGTAGCGCAAAATAAGCGATTTTTTGAAAGCAAAATAGCTTTTTTTCAAATTTATCCCCTCAAATATTCGCGTTTTCGAGTGTAGACCAGTGTGCTACAAAAATTTGAGTAGGTGGTGAAAATTTAGGAAAAGTTGCTACAATCGACAAAAAAAAATAGAAGATATAGATGAAGAATTCGACCCGCTATGTTTTTTATCACGTTCCTATAGAAGAAGTTCAGGTTTCTCTCATTTCTGTTTCTTTCTATTCCGCTTCCAAAGTATGCTTCTAACATACTTTTTATCAAAAAACTCCAACTAGACTGATGAGTTCTTTCTACATTCTTTAATATTAAGTTGCTTGTGGGTCGCGAGAGCACACTAGGTGTATAATTTTCTTCTGAAAATAGTATTTAATAGAATAAGAAGTTTTTTGTTACCAAAGGCGTTTACAGAGCGCTGTCGTCAGAGCAAGAAAGTGTGAAGTGTAATACACTCTTGGTCACTGCTTCGATTCTGCCCTGTGTAACCAAGCCTCTCGTCATCATTGGCGCACCCCAGCGGTTGATAAACTGCTGCCAGCTTTGCCTGGACATAACTCGGTTTGATCCACAAAGGCTGGTGGCAGCTTGCGGTGAGGATCTGAGAACTCTGTTTAGAACTGTCGTAGGATTCCAGGTAGAATCGACTTGAGCAGCATTCAACGATATACATTAAGAGACAAAGCCCTCAAATGGAAGTAGAGGCAACCCTTAAATCAGATAATGCACGCGAAAAAACGAATAAAATGGTAGAACTGTTGGCATCTGCATTGTCTGCGACAATGATGCATTGAAATGGATATGAATGAAAACGAGTCTGAAAGTGTACAACAGGGTTCTGCTTTACTGAGGTATGCAGGATTTGTCGAAGCCATATCGGGACCGGTCTATTGGTCTGCAGAGAATTATTTCGACGTATTTATGAGAGCATTAACCTAAACAAAAAGCTCTTAAGCTTGAAAACCAAAGGCAGAAAAAAAAGATGAACCAGGCTTTTTGGATAAGAAGTTGGCTTTTCAGCATGTGATCACAAAACGTTCCTAGTGTAAGCTTTTAGGTGGTAATAACAACAACTGTTTTTAAAAAATTGAAAACAGATATTTTCAAAAATATCCATTGTATTATTTGGAACCAATCAATCACCAATAACACATGTAAGTAAAGTCTTCGCTTTGCTTGAACATTCATTACCAAGCTTCTTATGGAAAACTCGTCATTTTATGTATTCGTATGTGAATTTAATGCATGCCGAAGTCGTCGGTGAATACTTCTAAACAAATAGAGCACTGCTCCATTATTATAAATTGAACGCTGAACAAACATTTGCAGATTGAATAAAGACGTCTCTCGATAAATTCAATTCTCTGCAGGATGAACTGTTAAACGGAAAATATTGTGCCCCGCGGTGACGATTAGTGTAAATTTCGTACAAACTCTGTCACTGTCAGCAATAGCATCGTAAGAGAAAAGACAAATTCGCACATTGTAGTGTGTAAGTTGACTCGTGCAGTGCAGTAGAATATAAACATGTTTGCTGATTACTTCTTGCGCTGTGAGCTAATCAAGCCCACCAATCCTTCAGTTTTAATGAAAGCTCCGCCCCCCACCCCTCCCACTTGATGCATTGATAAAGCATCTCAAGTTTATACACAAGTCAAATACGTATTTATTCACACATACGATGCATCATAGAGGCGAATTCGTGGGTGCTATGGTTCAGGGAATGACCAACGCGAAGCCCTTTTAGTTCACTTTACGGACAAGGAATGTAGATCAGGTTAGCTCGAGTAGAATTCCAATTCTAGACAATTTCCAGCCTCACAATTAGCAATAATAGCTAGGACCATCCGTTGCCAGCTGATTTTATAGAACGCAAAATTACTTTTTTTATAAAGGTTCTCACTCGAGGCCCTATCAACTAACAGTGGCCCCAGGAAGAGGCTGTTTGAGGAACTAATCCTTATAAACAAACACAGCGCTTTCTTCTGTGAGAATAAGAATAGAACGAAATCGGTGCTTCAATGAAAGCTGAAGCTAACTACCACTTTGCTCAGATGGTTGCGTTTTCTGCAGACTTCATCTTTTTCAAAATCTATAGCGAACGTGTTAAAATGCACCATACTCAGTCAAATATTTTCAAATGGTCAGCTGAAGGCCTCGCTACATTGTACATGGTAACTTTCTAACTACCTGTCATTTACTTTTCTTTGTCCTTCCAATTTTTTTAGGAAATGAGTCCGTCAGTGAAAGAATCAACCTGTAACTCCCAGTAATCATTTATTTCCATTCCCCCCTTTTCTTGTATTAACCTGCATCTTAGTGTGTTAGATTCTATCTGCTTGAACGACATGAATAGCTCTAAACTTTTATGTGATGCCACTTAGTTTTGCTGTTTAAAGCGAATGATTTCTTGGAGGTTCCTCATCGGATTTTGCTGCGAAAGAGGATTACTACTAATAGTGCTGCTTGATGGAAATTTCAAACTCTTCATTTATAATGACCGTGCCTTATAATTGATAAGCTAATTCTACCTTGATAACGACCCTTCCATATAGTTACTAAGCCTTAGCCTACTAAAAGAGCGATAATTAAGCCGTTTGTTATAAAGGCCTAAGATATGCGCCATACACTGAATTCCATCAAATACCACTAGTGGTGATTGAATACATATCTGGCCATGCGGTGGTCTTCCGATGTATCAAATCAGTGCTGCCATCCTCCCAGGCAACACTGGTAGCAATTTGCCGACCCAGAGGAATAAAAAGAGATCGCGTGTGTATAGCACAGCACCTCTAAACAACCGTTGCGAAGCGCCTTTGTTTTTTCCATATCACTGGTAATTCCTTGCAAAAGAGGCAAACAATGAACTTAATGCAAAGATTTAATAGAGCTTCAAGTGACAACTTCACAAAAGTGAGAGAATGAAGAAAACGGCGATGCGAAGAGAAACTACTTCCTACGACTATGTCCAATTATTCTTAAATTAGAAATTAATTTCGACATTCCCGTTATCGAGATCGTTCGTATATGTTAAAACATCGACAACACTCCCCAGTTCGTCCGACAACGCTCACCGACTCTTCCGGCAAGCCACGCCAACTCGTCCGAAAACGCTCAGCGATTGTCCTACAAGTGTCACGACTTCGTCCAACAACGCGTGTTACCTCTACATCAATCATCTGTGTTCAGCATTCCGACCATATTTTCAGCATTTTACAAACTTCTGTTTGCAAATGGAAGCCAACAAGTCGGATGAAAATCAAAGGTTGTACACGTTCGCGACTTCACGAATAATAAATTGTTCATTTAAGGTCGTGCAATGTTTGCGACCACTCTATTCTCAAAAGAATTCTTTTCACAACATCTTCAATTTTATGAACTAGCGGACCAGATGCGGATGTGGCACAGTGGTCGGAGGCGCCCTGTCACACACACGTACAATCGATCTCCGTGCCCGTCGCTCACCAAGCCTTCCATCCCTCCGAGGTCTGCAAATCAGTACCAGACTTGTCTGGGAGGATAGCAGCACTGGCTCGATACATCGGTATGCCACGCGAGTAAATGTAGAAGCCAGATATGCATTCAATCACCTCCAACAATGCTTAGTGAAGTCGAATGCATGGCGCATCCCTCAGGGATTGATCAATGCCGAGAGTTTTATCCTTTGTTTATCGTTCATTTTTGAGAGACATGGTGCGAAAGTCATTATTTTATCAACATGCATAGATACCTTATTATCTATAACTTCTTCAGCTAGGATGTTTTTCAATCATTTGCAAATCGTTGCCACATTCATAACGAAAATATACGCACTTTTTCTGTGTTTGTAGTGTTTATATTTTTACATTTGCCATTCATTTCCATTTTATTATTTTATTTCTTTATTTTTCTCCTCAAATTCTACAGTTTGTGCGCATTGTCATCTTTCAAACAAGACGTCATTCGAGAACAAATCATTAGAAGAGATTCGTTGATTTTGACATCGCCGATTTGCTATCCCGCTATCGCTCCCATCATCGCTCCTATCAATGCCCCTCGTATTGGATTGACTCGTCCGAAACCACCACCGTAGGGACCATACCAACCACCATATGGTCCATATGCTCCTGGGTACATTCCATAAGGACCGTACGGCCCATATCCATATTGACACCACGCTGTATTGATGAAAACAATAGTAAGCATAAGAACTAAGACGATTTTCATGCTAAAAACAAGTGAATAATATTTAAAACGCGCCCGCAACGAAAAAATACGATAGAGAGAAGATCGTTAAGTGACAATGTCGTCAAGAAGGTTCTTCTTGATTGAGTAAAACAATGTTAAGTATTGCACTTCCATCTTATAATCGTGTAAACACTTAGTTATTTAATCGTTTGCACATATAATAACAGTAATAACCATTGTTGAGAGTGACTGCAATGAGTTGTAGAGTGAGTGCTATGTCGCAATGATATCTGTGAAGTGGGGAAAAAAATGACATCAAGCGGTGAAATGAACCAAGTTTTGCGCCTGTTTGGCAATATCGATAGCGTTGTTTGTGATAAAGAAGTTGAATGAGACTTTTATAGTGATCGGTTGTCAATAATCGATTTTTTGTCATTAATCTTCGACCACGGTAAACAATACTGTTGTTTGTCGATCGTCGACCACACCACGTGATGACCTCATAATCAGTAGCCTCGACCACAGCAAGTGATATATGACCTCATAACCTGCAGCTTCTCACAGCCGTATAAACTTTGCTTACTTTCACGTTCACATTAAATAGATTGGAAATACGTTAAGCTTAGATGCTGCAATAGCAGGTACTACTCAGACATTATTTATTTAATTTTCAACTATTACACATATTGGATGCCCTTGTGGTGTTGATAGACGTAATTGAATTCGCGGGAGTCGAAGTTTTCACAAGGATTCGAGAAACAAGTGACTATAAATGGAATTATGATCATCTACAGTAGCAGCAAAAGCATGATACGACAGAACCATCCCAAATATTTTCTAAAGCAAGAGAGTGATGTAAATATGGACTGATCATGTTCAACTGATGCTATATTGGCATAAGTCGTCGTTGTTGTTGTTGTTGTTGTTGTTGTTGTTGTTGTTGTTGTTGTTGTTGTTGTTGCTGTTGTTGTTACAAACGCGTCGCTTTCCTGTTCAGCAATCGCGAGGATGTTATACAGCGTACATTTACTTCCATACGAAAACACATACAACACAACGGTAGCTGACGTTTCGGTAGTATCACATTCTTAAGTGACGTTTTTTAACTTGTCCTTCACTGAGGAAGAAAAGAACAACGGTCGCATATGGTTGGTGATACTGTATTGTTGTTGCTTTTGTTGTTGTTGTTGTTGTTGTTGTTGTTATCATTGTCGTTGTTGTTGCTACTATCGTTGCTTCCTCATAGCCGTGATGTTGCAATTGGGACCCACCCAACAACTACAACTACAACAAAAACAACAACAACAACAGCAACAACAACAACAACAACAACAACAACAACAGCAATAACAACAACAACAACAACAACAACGAAACTCGTACCAGCCTCGCTTCAGCTGATCAATATCAGTTCATATGAACATATAAGTAAATATATCGACTATTTATGCCGAGTTGTATAGAAAGTCGGATTTTTGAGTTAATAGGTTGTTTTGACAAGAACAATTCATCTATTCATTTAAACCAGTTGTAATATCTAAACAGTCGTGTAATTCTAATCTATATCTGAAAAAAAACCAATCCGGCACGCTTGATGTTTAGGCCGCAAAGTCCGGTTAAATCAAATTCGTCACAACCATTAACTTTGGAAGCTAGTGTAGCGCAGTGATCTGAAGTTCCCTGTAATACACATGGGATCGATCCCTACGCTCCAGGCCCACAAGCCCTCCATCCCTCCGTGGTCGGCAAATTAGCACCAGGCTTGTCTAGGGACGATAGTAGCGCTGTCTGGATAGATCAGTAGGCCATCCTGAGTCATTATAAAGGCCAGATATGCATTCATTCACCTCCAACGATGCTTATTCATGTCGAATGCATGGCGCACCTCTCAGAGGTAGATGAACGTCGGGACCTTTGTCCTTTATTCTTTATCCTTTACTTTACCTCTTAGTTGCTGAAAGTGTGCGGGGGACAAATGACGAGTTATTCCTCGGATGCGATTCTCTCACTAATAGATCCAGTCAGTGAAAAAAATTGGAATATTTCGCTAGCTATGGGCTAGAGGCACGCAGTTGATAGAGGATAGAGCATTGGGCGTTTATCTGCTTCTAAGAGATGTGCCATGCCTTTGATTAATTCTGTGTGATTTGATGCGCACGTATTCGGCTCCTTACGAGGACTTTACAGAGTCCTACTAACGTGCCACATCAGTGTTTAGAACGCCCTAGACAACTGTACCAATTCAGCATTCCCAGGAGGACAAGTAGGGAGGCATTTGCTAGCCTGTGGTCCAGAATTAGGCTGCCGACCTCGTATATATTGTTGCTCTCATCTCTAGCTACTGCACCACGAGTACCCGGAACTCAAATATCGCATGTATATCGTAATAGTATGCTTATTTTATTTTTAAAATGTGGTGCACACTGTACTATTTCGCACACATGACCTTTTTAGCTTTATTCAGTACAAAGACTATTCGATTTTTTTTATATTGTTTGGCATTTCCACGAACTACGGATCTTTCTCCTGTGAAACATTTCGAACTAGATAGTGTCTGAGCTACGTTTCATGTCACAAGTGAAGCATAAGGTTTAAACGCGGAACAGGATCCACAGAGTGCTTTCCTTGAGAGTTAGGTAAGTTCATGGATTTGGTACACTTTCGTGATTTTCCAGAATGAGCATATTTTAATCCAAACTTAAACCCATTTATGCTCTGACGTGTTCTAAGGTGTTTGTGTCCATGTAAAATTTACCCCTTATGCCAATTTTATGAAGACCAAGCATTCAGTTGATTCTAAACACATGGATGGTGGTTCAGGATGTCTTTCAACAGATAAGCTTCACATCTACTCTGGAATAACGTAGAAGTGTTTTTTCCGTCTGCATCAGAACGCCCCAAGGTTTTTGTAGGTAGCCTTTTCACCAAAACAGAAGAAACAATGGGTCTTGAAACAAATGTGTTTTGTTTTTGAGTAGGAGCTCATTGGGGATCTCAGAAACGACAGGAGGTAACAAAAGTTTTGCTGCTGTTCATTTGGGCTACTCAACAACTAAAAGAATTGCAAGCAAATAACTGCAGCCATTTCTTTGTTTTCACCTTTTCCGAAACAATGGCTTCGCTACTAAATGAACTCCTGTAAAGTATTGAGACTTCATAATAGTTCCTAAATTCTTTCTTCCTTGAGTGCAGTTTCGCGAAATGAAAAAGTCGAACACCATTGAAGTATAGCCTGGTAAGCGTATTAGAGAGACAATTATTTCTTTAACAAACACTTCTGAACCACTGCTTTATGAGACGTGTGGGAGTACGCTGAGATATAGTAGCATTGTGACATTATCACAGCCTACTGCCGGTTGTGCTTCAGTTGGTCAGAGTAGGGATTTGGTGTTCTAATGTGCCCAAGTTATAAAAGATAAAAAATGGAATGTTATTTTCATATTCTACATTTCATTTTTACACTTTGATAGTACCACTCTCAGGCAATGATTCTCTGACTCTTTGCAATAAAATGCTTATTTTCGAAAGGCTTCCCATTGTTCCATCTGTTGATAACTACTGTACAGAACTTTTTCCAGTGTTCTTAGGAGTCCATTTTCCATCGAACGTCACAACTCCGTTGCAAAAACGGGTTACTAGAGTTGTCTCTAAGGAGTGGATTTCCACCTTTAAATGTTTGTGAATAATGACGTCAATGGTCGTAATTTATCACGTTCTGCAGTACTCTTAAATGTTGAGCAGCCCGTTCGTTTTCATAAAGCCAGATTGTTTATGGAAACAATGAAGCACTTGGCGTCGACCAATCTTTAAGGGACGCAAAATACATTCGACTTCATCACGCATCGTTAGAGGTGACTGAATGTTTATCTGGTCTACACAATGACTCACGGTGGTCTAACGATGTATCGAGCTAGTACTGCTATCCTCCCATAAAAGTTCGGTAGCAGTCTCTTAACTCCAGGAGAATGGAGCGCCTTCTGAAATCGGGCAAGTGATCGGAAAAAGATCATGTGTGTATTAGATTGCACCTCAAACACATGTGCTACATGCGCGTTCTTCCCTTTGATGTATTTTTTAAAACTGTTCTACGATCTGCCAAAAATGGAAGTTCTTTATGTTTAAAAAAAATTCAGTTTACTTGTTAATGTAGAAGTAATCCATGTGAAACTTGGAACTTCGGAAACCATTTGTCTTCCTTTCAATACGCAGTTCCTTGATATTTCATACTTTTCCAAATTTCTGTCCATTTCGAAGTAATTTGTTAATGGCATTAAACATGAGAAAATTTTTACTACGAGCTTTGGCTTTACAGTGTTAAGATGTAGACATTTTCCTCTTCCTGGACTTTTCGACGCTAAGAAAATCATGCAATAATTGATGTCGTATGATCGCCTAAACTTTCTCTACTGTTCTGATTTTCTGACGTTCAAAACGTGTGTGCTATCATTCTCTCCAGGTTCCACTGAAGATTGGGCACAGACCTTTTTGATGTTATGATACAATAGATCAAGCGACCACAAATGAGCTGAATGTTCTGGACTAGTATTCTTTCCCACCCATTCGCGACAAAACCGATTTTTCGATAAGTGACGACATTTTCTCAATGACTGCAGTCTTTCGGTTTCGGACTCTGTAGAATTATAAGGAATGCTTTGTTGTATTTCATAGAGTGTAAAGGTTAAAGTTCTCGGCGTTAATCAATTCCTCAGCAATGCGCCAGGCATTTGACTTCATTAAACATCGTTTGGAGGTGATTGAAGGCATATCTGGTTTTTACAATGACTCCCGGTGACCTATCAATGTATCGAGCCAGTGCTGCTATCCTCCCAAACAAATCTGGTACCAATTTTCCCACTCCGGAGCGATAGAAGGCTTGGTGAACCAGGAGCGTGGGAAACGATCCTATGTGTATTACAGGGCGCCTCCGACTACTTCGCCACAGATGTGTCCTTATAATTGCATATATAATTTTTATAGAGTGTCTTCTAGAAGTTAGTTATATTTAGGATTAGGATTTTCAAACGTTTAGAAACGAAACTTAAATTCATGAAAATTTCAATGGAAGAATTGCAGCTGTAAACGAAACAAAAGACATCGTGCCCTGGTAGATGAAATCGTGCTTGTTCCTTTGCTTTCGTTTTCAACATACACGCCTTCATCAGTGAAGTGAGATAAATATATGTCGTGGGCTCCAGAATATCAAAAATTTCATCCTGAAAGAACAAGGCGATTTTTGTTTTGCAGCGAAAAAATTAAAGATTCTAGCCTTTTCATTGCTTCCAACGAATTTCGCTGTTGCCCGAGATATGTGAATCTAAAGTTGAAAGCAGTCATTGTTTTCGCATCGCATGGCTCCTATAGAGGTCATGTAGTCGCGTAAGAGTTAACATAATTGAGATGATTAGTGTTGTTTTACATTGTCAGTCCATCGTTGTTGAACCGTTGTGAAATGCAAACAGATCGAGTTCTTGCTTGAACAACGATTAAAAAGTGGCGAGAATCCAGATGATATCTTTAGTGAATAGCGATTTCCCAAATATAGTATCATTTAGTGAACACATCTTCCATTTGCTTATAGCATGTATTCTTTCTAGTTTTTTCGTTCACATTTTTTTTCTAGGAAGCATTTATCCTCTGCACATTTCCTGTCGTTTTTGCCAACTAGCACTAAAGTTTAAAAAAAATCATTCTTCATCAGGGATATGAATCCCACTGAAGTACGCCTCCACCTAGTTTACCTGGCTTACCTTAGCTTTCTAAATATTTCAGGTCATCAGGCCTACAATTTTGCAATACTTTTGAAAACTCAGAGAAATAAGATGAGAACGAAGGCAATACGTAGTACGGTATTTTGAAAAAAAAGTGCAAGTTGAATCGTTTAGCGTTGGAAATTTTTAGCTCAATGTTGCGCAAACTTTGTGACTTTCTGAAATCTCTGGTAGAATTGTGCGATATCTCTGCAAATACGTTTTTATTTTGCATATAAATAAAGAGACAACCATCAGCTAACGCTTGCACAATGTGTTTAAGTGGATGTATGGTGGTCGGAGGAAAAAAGTATGTCACATATGTGGTGCTAAATTCTGAACAACGTCATGGGCTACATAATCCATGGATGTAAATTTGTACACAACTGTTACGTTTATGGTAATCTGGTATCGTTCGAAGACCATATCGCAAGTGATAAAGGGCTGATTGAAATGAAGCCACCGAAAATATCGATTTTGGCCGATCGATATGCAGTCAAGAAATTGCTCAAATGGTGTGAGAATGCCATAGGTTACGATTCTCTGTCGTTGATGTGATTCTGTTCGGCACATCGTTTTACCTGACCATGTTCGGTTTTCGAAAATCCATGGGAATTTCAACGACTTCATGCATAACTTAAAAGCTCTATCTCTACCTTTGAAAAACACACACATACACACATACACACACTACACACACACACACACGCACAGAGATACACGAATACTCGCATACATGCGCATACACGCGCGTACACACACACATACACACACGCATGCACACACACATACACGGACACACGAATACGCGCATACACGTGCATACATGCGGATACATACGCACACAATGTACGGATGAACATTGACGTGAACACATTTCATGACACCCTTTCAGAGGTGAAAGTTATGGTCTCATTCCGCATTCGTGGTGTCCGTCCGCCTACGACGCTGTACTTCTCACATCACGTGAGTTTTCCGTTTCACGATCGTTTCTCTTCAGATCGTGTGCTGTTAGTGCAGTGTCATTTCCATTCACATTCCCCCACTGTCCGTAGGATAAATTTGGTCACGCATCGAACCGATGTCGATAACCGGTTATTTGTACGCGAAATCTATGACGGTGATAAAATTTACATACATTTCCAACGCGTATAAAACCTCTCCAACAATACACCATTATTTTAATACGTGTCTCCTTCGGACTGCATTCATACGTTCGTCTCAAACGGTTACTAGTACGATAAACACTTCCACTTTTCCACAATCGATATTGATCGAGCAGGATCACTTTGCTATTTGTTCCCGTTACAGATCCATCATTAGTTTATGAAGAGAGCTTTAGTAATATTTAGGTTATTCTTTGAAGGTCTTGTACCCCCCTCAGTCTACAATCTTGGCTCCGTTAATCTTTTTCCGCTGCTTTCCTTCAAACCTCGACGAATTTGGATAGGTATGTTAATTTAGTATTAATGCTTAAAAAAATGTTATGGGATAAGAATAAGTCAGGCACTATTTGTTTTTAAGTGGCAGCCAATGGAAATTCGTATGTATCCCATAAAAAAGAGGGAAAAGTGTTTTTAGTTCTCTGTTCTTCGTTAATGACTATTTAGGAAAAGCCTACACAGGCCACATACACGCTCACGTTGTTAGCACCAAATAAGTGACGTCACACAATGACGTCACTAGCAGCACCTGTTGTGCTCGCGGCTGGAGCTGCTCTTGTCCCTAACCATGCCTCTAATTGCACTTAAGGAACTTCTCGAGAGGAGATACGTTAAATTGCTTTTTTTTTCAAGGAAAAGGACCGCGTGGAATCGCATTTATGAATTCCTTGTTTGTTTTGTTTTATGTTAAATAGCCCAACATCACTCCAGAGATGTGAGACTTAGTCGGTACGACACGGAGGTGAACCAGGGTCTTCTATATATCAAACGGTATCACTACTACTGTTCCATCTACACCCTGAAAAATTTTTTTCACATCGTCCATATTGACGTCTATTGTGCGAATTCCAGCACTGTTTCCAATCATTCCGTTTTCTCTCATGCACAGTCTACCATATCTTTGCATTTAAGTGTGTGTTCAGCGTCTAGTTGAGAACCTTTTTCCTTCCATGTGAATTTCGCTGAATGTTGGTCTAGTCGAAGCTCTTGTAGATGGGGTAGCTTCCAAGGCAAGTCTGGTACCAATCCGCCGACGTCGGAGAGACAAAAGACTTAGTAAGCTTTATGCGGTGTCGAACCTGTGCCTTGTACATATTGAAAGCCTATCGTTGCCGCTGGTTATATCAGTGGGATTTGCGATAGTCTTTACGGTCGTTGCGAAGCATGCTTTTTGTGGCGATCTCTCTGTTCATCAAACGATTTGCAGTTCACATGGATCCGCAAGACGACTGTTTTGGAAAGGCATAGAACGTTTTTATATTCCATTTGAGGGGAGAAGCCGAAACCTGGTGAGGGTAGAATAGTTTCGTTCTGGAATCAATGAAGCTACATGAAGAGTTCAGTGGAAGTCGAAGGCAACCGAATCGTTTTTTCAGCTGGTGATCATAGTAAGAAGATAGATTCGCACTTTGCCATATCTCCAGTTACGCTAGAAAATATTGACCCATGATCACTTACGTAACCGACAGACTCACAAATGAATAAAGATCTCGAAGAGTTAGTAGAATTGAAGAATGATGGGATAGTAAGCGTTTGGCAGTATAGTTTCTATTATGGATTTTGCCCCACGAGTTGCAACCTCTCCACATGAACAGCGGATTACGACTACCCCATTGTGACTACTATGCTTAACGTCCTGTGAACAACAATGTTAGAGTCAATGTTGCGAGCATTTGTGCTAAAGTTATGGCAAAGTTTGGTCTAAGAAAGATCTTTCAGCTATGGATTAATTAAGTGTTGCGAGGAACAAATGACATATTGTCTAAGAGGAGTTAGGTTGGTTGACAGCGTACCAAGATTCCGAAAGGAATGGACCCAGAATCCCTTCCATAGTACTTATCAGCACAGACCACTCAATTACTGGCAAACTATTTGCTGTAGTCTTACCTTATATGAGAGACAATTTAGGCAAACCAACAATATTAGAAAGTGTTTATCGACAAAAACGGAAAAAAAACAGCCCTGATGTATAGTTTTCAGATCACGAAAGAATATCAAGAAACATCTCGGGAGACGTCAAGTCTGCAGTGGGTTCTTTCTTATTTATATTGCTTATTTATATTGTTACGCCCTCATTTAGAAGTATAGCTAATATATAAGCTTCTCTTGAATAGTTTGTACTACGGTTGTATAGTTTCCACCTTCGATCGTCCACGGCAAAGTTGCATAACAATGGGTCCGCAGATAACCAAAGAGGAGAACTTCTATTTGTCGATTCGACAGAATGGTGAATAATAGAGTGAAGTTCATGGTAGTAATCAATCTCATTGAGATTCGTTGTCATATTCAAAAGTCGTTTATAAATTCCGTTGCATCGCATTAATCGACGTTTCGATAGTCAGCCAAGGACAAGCGAAATTTTTTCCGACGTCCGTCACGGGTTGGTCGACTAGACTGGAATTTACGATCAGTGAAATACCACTTATATCTCTTTGTACTTTGCTTTCGATACATTTATTACTTGTTTTAATAAATAAATGGTCCGTCGTGTGAGCCTCAGCACTTTCCTCTTTCGTTTCTTTGTCTTCCAGCCGTTACCGATGGAGATGGTCTGATTAGGGTATCTCTTCTCTATCCATTAACCCGCTGAATATCGTTGGGACGTGGTCTTCCCGAATTTCAAACGCAGCAATGATAGGTGTTCCTAAATCTTCACTACAAAGAGTTGAATGCTCTTCTGAATCGTTAGAAGCTTTATTGACTTCCTACTAGGGTCTTTTTTATCTTGATAGTAATTCATGCGATTAGTCAGTCGACCGGCCGATCGAGAACGACGCAACAAATTGAATTTAGCTGTCCTTAATAAAGCCAAATAAACAGATGATAGTCAATGTTCATACAACCAAATATGCTTTTATACTCTAGCTTTATTCAGAAGTAAACTTCGAAGAACTAGAAGTCATAGACGAAGACACAGTAAAGGCGAAGAAGAATGCCGGAGTAGTTCAGGGGTCTGTTGGAAGTGAGACGAAGCATCGGCTCTTTTCGCCACCACCGCCTGGCTATGACGAACTGCTTGAAGCTCCACCTCCATATCGCATAAATTGATTTTCATATAACCATCCTTGATTGTTAGAAGTCGAATTTACTCAGACGTTTTTCCTAGCGGCAGAAACAAAACAATGATTAGTTGCCTCTTATTTAACACAGTCAACTTATCACCATCATTGAATCGTTGAACGTTTGTATACTGAATAGCTCCGAAAAATGATTTGATATCTTTAGAATAAATCTTTGACATAGTATTTAGTCAGCACAGCCAAAAAAATATTTTTTTCTTGTGGCCTATGTAATTAAAATCAATTAATTAAAAAAAATGTAGTAGAGGCGAACAAATCCGTGTTTGCATATACGGACACATGTTAGAAACTACATGATGGCTACGTAGGTGGACGGAATTTGTGTGTGCTCTTTGGAGCTACAAAAAAAGCCAACTCGGTAGAGACCTTAAATGAAGACCTGACACAATTTTTCCAAGAAAAAGTCTATAAATAAATCTTTGAAAATTTCAAGATTAGAATTTAAGGTGATATATAAAAGAACTAAATCTGTTTGGCTCACTATGCAAATCCTGGTAACCCATTTCGTACAGAATAGAAGCACCGGTAAACAAGGGCCATTACTGAATGGGTCCAAGTGAATACTGAAGCAGAGCAGATCGACGGCTAACATGATGAATAGGATGCTTAAAGAATATCTTTTTCTCTCCGCGTTGATAAATCCTTCAGGAATGTGCCGTGCATTCGACTTCATCAAGCTTCATTTGAAGTGAATGAATGCATATTCGACCCATGCTGATGTTTGGAGTCAGTGCGGCGACCCTTGCAGACAAGTCTGATACTCATTTACCAACAGCGGAAGGTTGGAAGATTTGGTGAGTCTGGGGCACGTGACCGAACCCTTGTGTACTGCAGGGCACCTGTAACCACTCTATACGCGCTCATTAAAGAAGATCACATATGAAGAAAATATGATACTTTTCGAGTTTCTCTAAAATGTTGGAGCCGTAAGAGTATTCTTGGCCTTGACAGTGGTAAAGGAACGAGGCTTTTCTGGCACTCGGAGAAAGGGATTTGCTTCTAATGTCCCAAAGAAGCCCAACGGAATGAATAATCTACGAATTCCAATGTTATTCTGGGAAGTAATCATGATAGAGCATTTTTTCCAGGGTTGAGCAGCAGGAAGCTACCAGGTTGGAGAGCTTTTTGTGAGTGTGTTAAAGAGGACTAACAATACTGACTCCATGCCCAGCTTGATTCTTTCCACCTTAGTGTACAGTCGGAAATCTAGCTTATATACAAGAAGGATGGAAAATAATTCCGTCTTATAGAATGTGTGGTAAAGAGAACGATGCTGGGTGCATCCCATATCACTCAAATGGGAGAAAGAATCCGAAGTTCCAAACCACGTCAGCGATTAAAGGTTACAGGCGGTCTTAAACACTCCAAAATGTCGAAAATGTGGTACGCCAGGCACGTGAGCAGTTCAAACGACAATCAGGTTACAGCAACCGTTAACGATTTGGTATCATGGGATTTTTAAGGGCACAGTAGGAATACCACCAACCCGACTACCATAATTCTTTATGGTTCTTTACAAATGCCCTAGAAAAAGGATATGATAAGGGACAATAGATAATCTACAGTCAAGACATAAACGACTCCCAAGGACGACGAGAGCCCTTGTACTCAGCAAAGACAAATGGGGACAGCCCTCTTAAGTCACTCCACGATCGACGGACAAATGGGCGCAAAGTGAAATTAGTTTTCAGCTTATTTCACCTAGAACATTTGCATATCTCTTACAACATAAGCGATTGCTAGAAATATTTTCTTAGACACACTTCCCCTGCTTTCTTGTTCCATAAGCACTACGTTGCACATTATTGAAGAAATTACTTGGCTTTCGTAGTAAATCTCTTCCGATCCGAATGTTGTTTCCTAACCCTACCTTACTTAAGAGACTAGTGTAATGAGTTTACGATTATGCTTGCACCTTGTGAACGTCCTTGGACCACCACTTCGATACTCTAGTGAAGAAGATTCTTGCTCGACAAACAACGTACCATGCCTGTGGAATTTCTTACTGTGGATGTAATTTTTGTTTTTAAAAGACTTCTTCTCCCGCAAAATTCAAAAAGAGAGTCATCTTTGCAAGTTCAAGCATAGGCCGGCACGTTTTTCTATGCGGTTTTTTTCTTCAACAATTACAAGAATTTCTGTTCTTCTAAATATGGTTCATTTTACCGAAACAGCATCATGGAGAAAAAACTGGACGATTACAGGATCGAAACGGGTGTACAGCACCAAACCAAACTGTGCTAGCTTCATTTTTTTCAAATAGAAGGTGCTTATCCACTTTAACTTTATTGTTTTCTCATTCTTCGTCTTCAACTATCGCGACTCGTACTTCATCTCCCGAAAAGTGTTTCTTGGTTAACGTTTGTCTCACATCCAGATTAATGTTCTTGAACTTGGATTAGTAGCACCGGAACCATTAATTTTACTACACTGCTGTATACTGAGCGACGAAGCTTGTATAAAGACCTTTTTGTAAATTATTGCAAAGTGCAGCCTTTCCCATCTCATTTGGCCTGCTACAATCTCTATCCCTCTTCATCTTCCTCCCTCTCCCTCTCTCTTGATCGTTATCAGTTATCAAATGAACAAAAAAAAGCAATAGGTGCAGCAGAAAAGCTCCAAGTGTCGACACAAATTAAGGAGAAAATGCGCAAAGATCAATGAGCACAGGTCGCTCTGCACAGAACAAGCGCATTGAAATCAATGCGTATTTGCAAATTATGTGCTAATTCCTGTATATTTATCTATTGTATTGTGCACTCGTTCTCCAATCAAAGAAAGCTTGGCATCATGAATACAAAAGCTGCCAGTGGCAACATGCACACCATAATCGAGGCACTCCTGAATGAATGAATTTTCTTCGGTAAAGTATAAATGACAAGATGGTTAGGTGATAATCCATTCGACCCCCATGTATGTGCCATATATCTGATTTAGTTAAGCTCCGAAGTGATAAATGGATACATACTTGGCTTACACAACGACTTGTTGAACGAATGATGTATTAAGTCAGCGCTTCTCATCCTTCCTCCTTGGGTAGCTATTTGTTGAACCAAATGAGTTGAACCCATGGTTAGCACAGAGTGATAGCTGTAACGAACACTAGCGAGAATGTGTGAATTTCAGGATGTTTCCAACCACTCTTCTGCAAGTATCACTATTTCTTAAATTTTACTTTAACACAAGTACGAACTAGAAGGTAAAACTACACAGATCTCGAAAATCAGAATGAGTTACCAAAAACGTTAGCATGCTAATAATTCTTTGATTTAGAATGGAACTTCTCATCCACGACGGCATTGTTCAGCTCAAAATCCAGATGTACGATATCGGTTGAGGTGCAGAAAAAAATATATCTCTCTGTATATAACGTCTGCCGCTTACATTTCCCATGTGGAACAGGAAAGAGATTACAACACTGAAAAATTACAGTTTACTAAGGATTGTGACCATAGATGAAGTGCTTAAGAAAGACGTGAGATGAAAATAGAAAGGTGGACTAGTTCGAGAATAAGGCTCACATTGCTAAGAATAAAATATGTGGTGCTGTTACTCATGAAATGCAACGCCGGGTGTAATCATCATAAATTTTTATTATAGAATAAATTCCAACTGGTTTGCGCCAAAATTTTACGAAATCAACTCGTTGCTCAGCATTTCAAAACCGAATTTCCTTTAACCTCGGGACTAATCAATATGTATTAATTCTTTTATAAGCTTGCACGAGGCTTATATATAATTTCTATTCAGCTAACGCTTCGACGTCTTCGTCTTCATCAGAAGCCGATGATCCGAGTAGATGGACCACAGTTGTTTGTCTTCTCGATATTAAAGATGTTCTTCTACTCATCTTCGTACCCAACCAGCATCTCTCGAGTGAGGCATACTCAGCCGGCGACGCTCTTTTGTAGAGGATGCTGGCAGTTGATTGCAATGATTGTCCCCTGACCGAAAATTGTTTTTTTCGGACAATCCATCTTCCGGAAGTACGTATCACTTTCAGTTTGCAAAGAGCGTTTTTCTGCTGCTTTGAACGACTGCTTAGCGTTTTTCTATCTTATCTTTGTTAAAAAGATAGTGTTCATTGGTGTCGAATTATTTTATACCAGAAGAGTATTATTTTCGTACAAACCTACGCTATAAGAAGTACGACGTTTCTGTGTCGGAAGCCCAACTAAGAATGCATCTGCCCTAAAAATTGCATCCTTTACTCATTCTGGAAGAAACCATGTCGAGACGCTTCAGTTTAACAATCAAGGAGAATAGGGGATTGATTGAGATGTCAATATGGGGACGACCTCACACGACTACCTAAAGGGCTTCAGCCAAAAAACGGAAACTTTTCACATATTGAAATGATTTACAAGTAGAAGTGGTGAAAGGAATTCTCACTATTGAAGACGGGTTACGTAAATATTAAACTAACTATTCGAATATGTCAATTTTTTTTCAAAGATAGCTAAGCGCCGGCTAAAAATATTGTACTTGTTAAAATAGCCAAAAGTTATTTTGATGTCCCATTAAAGAGGTTTTGACTCGAAGACTACGGAATAGAATTCCACTTGTGTCGACCACCACTGGAATACGACGAATTAAATCTAGTGCATGTCACATCACTAAAAAAATTGATTGACGACGAACGTTTTACCTACTATCCTTCACAAATTACATTCGTTGGAAGCAAACGCACTGAAAAAGTAGTGAAAACAAGAATAATAACAGCATTAGGTAATAGATAAGTAGTAAAAGCACTAGCGGAAACCACACAATTTATTGAACGTTAGCTCAATCCCACCACTATTTCGGGTTACACGACAAATTATTCCGCGCTACCTCCTTTCTATGCATGATCCACAAATAAATCTAAAGTCGAAATCCATTTTGATCTAGAAGATAAATGTTGTTCTTTTTATTTATTTATATGACCCTTCTTCACGTTTAATGTGCGAATCCCAGCACCTCCCACATTCGATTCGGTCCTCTCCATCCATCATCCACAAAGGTCATCCAAGTTTTTAAGTGTGGCTTCGGTTGCTGCTTGAGGAATTTCATTTCATGTTGAATGTCGTTGAGTGCTAGTCGAGCAATTCTCCCTAGAGTCTCGAGATAGCCGGGCTGGCGCGACGTCAATTGGATTGCAGAGAGTGACTTTTTCTTAGACAATCCCGATACCAAATTCCCGATGCCGGAGGGATGAGAAGATTGATTGGCCCGGAGCGCAATTGAACTAGCACCATGCTCGTGATGAAGGGCATCACTACCTCTGTGCTACCCACCTCCTGGAAAAATGTTAGTGATACTCTAATTTCCATATTGCATAGCCCTATTGACAATTCATATTTTGAATAGAAAGAAGGGAAAGAAAAAGACGAAAACATCTACTTTTGCCACTTCTCACTTCCCTGTTTTTACAAATTATATTCAAAATTCTAACTTATTATTTACTGCCTACTTTTTTTAATGGCAGGGTATATTGCGAAATACAACTTCAATGATGCTGAGACATTGATATCCCGCTGATGGGTGATTGCTGGTGGCAGAGATCGATAGAAATAGCTTAGAGACAGGCGAAACAAAGGACACGCATAGTGTGATGGTGAATGCGTTAGACCCCGGAAAGGGTAATAGCGCGTTCGTTCCCCATCGCAGACACCTGCGGTGAGGAGTCTTGCAAATATCTCAGCATCATTGAAGTTATATTCAAAACATTTGCAAACAGCAACAGTAATAATGATTTTTACAATCCTAATAGTACTAATAAGAAATGCAGTAAATTATGTCTACCCTTACATTCTTTACACTTCTATTTGTTATGAAACAGCGGCATAGTAATTTAGTTAAGTGCTATTTTTGACAGAATTCGAGTTAAGATGAAAAATTTCCAAAGAATAGCATCTTGTAAACCTTTATCTCACAGGAAACAAGAGCATTGCAGTTCGATGTTTACAAAAAATTCTAGTGATGCTGGGAAGGACAAAATACTATCCTGACATCAGAAGCAATCAGAAGCAAAACCCCAGGCAATAAAAAACCTGTAATTCCGAATTCCCCATATGAAGACGTTCGCACATCCTCAACGTTGACAGTGGACAGCACATGCGAATGAGAATGAGGTTTGGTGTACAGCTACTAGGATTCTCCTAAACGGCAGTGATTCCTGTTTTGGCAACTGTTCATGAGATTATTCGAACGACCGCTTAACAGGTTGAGACATAAAAGTTGTTGTGATTCGAAAAAAATGGCAGAAGCTACCACTAGGAATAAATAAAACACCAGTAATTCGGAAAACTGGTTAGGGTTGCTGCTTCGATAGTGATCACTTGGTTGACTAATCATACAACTGATAGGAATGACTTCTATCCTTAACGAATTCGAATTACCAGGTAGTAAACACCTCACATTTCAAGGGCGTGTGTGGCGTTGTGGTCGGAGGCGCCTTGCAACACACACGTGGAATCGATCAGCCCGCCCATTGCCCACCAAACCTTCCATACCTCCAGGGTCAGCAAATTGGTACCAGACCTGTCTGGGAAGATAGCAGCACTGGATCGATACATCGGTAGGCTACCGCGACTCATTGTAAATGCCAGATATGCATTCAGTCACCTCCAAACGATGCTTAGTGAAGTCGAATGCGTGGCGCATTCCTCAGGGATTGATCAAAGCCGAAATCTTTTATCTTTGAACATCTCACTCATCCACAAACGAAGACAGCTGCCTATGTTGAAGACCTCGAACGCTAGCATACCCATGGGTAGAGAATCGACTCCACCAACACTAAATGGGATTCGTGAAGAAGACGAAAATACTTAAGCAGTAGCCTAGCCCACGCGCAAAAGGCCTTAGTATTTGAAGGATGCGGTAAAACGAATCGAGTCAACGAACTAGCGGCATCCGCACGATATATGAGTAGAGATCTCATAAGTAATAAGGTATGGACGTGAACCAAGAATGCATCGTTTTTCAACAAATTCTATTCAACCGTTGAAACACACATCGTGTGAGAATCTTTGAGCCTATCGACCTTCCAAGAATTTCTGTTACTGCGACAGTAATTTTGCTGAAAAATTATTCCATAATTTTTTGCTAAATTGTACTGGCCTGCCAAAAACGAGTGGATTCCGAGAAACTTTCTTGATGTGAGTCATAATTACAAAGTCGACACCACTACTAAATTCTCCTGAAAGTGCTGTGCAAATTCAACCTGTCTTTTCAGATTCTGGAATTCAACAGGAGATGTTGTCCTTGCAGAAAACGTCGGCCTTATTCTCGTTTCCGAAGCATTTCTCTTGAAGAAAGTTGTCGACATTCTTGAAGCAGGTAGTCGGTAGCTGAGCGGTCTGGATAGTTTTGCGGATATGGCAAAGTTTCGTAAACAGCACATTCAACTTCTGTGAAGCCGGTATTGCGGACGCATTGCCATGCGGTTTTGTGGAGAAGGAGTACTGCTTTTCTGTTGAGTAATTTAGACCACAGCCATTGATTTTTCTGGCTCATTTCGTCTATTTGCTCAACTTCCTTCTCCACTGTCGTCTTTCACTTTGACTCAAGAAGATCACCAAGCCATTCGTAGACCAGCAGACGGTCAGCATAACATTTTGCTGCAATTTCGGCTTTGCGAACTGCTGCAGAGCTTAATTGTGGTCCAACCACCGAGCTGATCATCGCTTTCTGTCGTTGTGGAATGGAACCTAGTCAGCGTTCAGGACGCAAAATGGTCGAGAAACGGGTTGAAAAAGCACCGACGATCTCTCAAAACAACAATTTCTCCAATTTTCGTATAAATCGCTCCGAAACTTATTTTTCGAGCGTTCATGACTTCCCATTTCTTTTAGATCCTCCTAAAGAGACGTGTTGGTTACACGGCCTTCTACAAGTACTCGAATAGTTGTGCGTGTATTTGCTTCCAACAAAACCTTCACTTCGTCGGCGTGAGTAGGAGAAGGATGCGCTCGACCTCTCTCAAATTTAAGGTCGAATTCACCATGACGAACAATCTCAAGCCAAAGTTGCACCTTGAGTTAGTGAACACATTTTGAACACCATATTTAGTCACAGTTTCAAGCTACTTACGCTGCATACGTCCAAGTTCGAATTTGTAGACGTAGATATGTTGACGTTTCTGCTTTGATATATGGAAGTATAGCCATTAAAGTTTCCTGAAAACACAACTTATATTACAATTTAGTTAAAGGGAGCAAAAAGTGCATAAGATTAGCTTTGCAAGTGACACGTCATTCAAATAAAGAACTATTTTTGAAACATTTACAAAGAGAACAAAGTTGCATATCAGATATTGGCTTCCGAGCAAAGTGATTAGTTCGCTTCCGTAAGATGTGCAAACTCCAGAGTAACTTCCTGTACACTATCTTTTAGAAGATAAAATCAAAAAGTCTATTTTTATCCTGACTTTCGGAAAGAAAATGGTAACTTTCTCTACAGTCCAGGCAAAACTCGGAAGCTACCACAAATCGCAGTTTTACGTTCACGAAAATGGTAATCAAGCGACTAAGTCATTCGAAATAACGTTTTTCCAATCATTTCTGATTTTGTAAACTCCTAGAACCAGCTGAGAGACAGACGAAACAAAGGACTCGCATGGTGTGGTGGTGAACGCGTTAGCCCCAGAAAGGATAATGTCGCGTTCGTTCCCCTCCGCAGATGCCGCAGATACCTGCGTTCCGGAGTTTTGCAAATATCTCAACATCGTTGTGGTTGTATTTTGCGCAATACGCTGCCGTAAAAATTGCAATAGGAAGGAGTTTAAAAAAAGCTATAACATTATGATTTTGTGTTCGACCTCAACCAACAAGAAAAGTCCAGGATTAAGTGTTAATGGGACGACGTGATATTATCCTCTCCTTTTGTATTATCCAAAAGCGCATATAAATTAAAATCTTATCACCCTCATTTAAGCAAATCCTTCGCTGATAGTCACTCAAGAAGCTGTCAATCAATATGGATATATTCCCGTTTTTTTTTACAGAAAGTCAGGATTCCTTTTTTTTCGACGAAGCCCTTCATCGAAAGTAAAGAAAAGCATAAACTTTGAGAAACCGACTCCAAAAACATAATGGATCACTATCGACAGCATCAGAATACTGTTTAACATTTTTGCAGTAGAATTTGGCTAGCAAAGTATGTGGAGGTTTATTGTTTGTCTCTGAGAACCACTGAGGAGAAACGCTGGCAAAGAGTTGCATGAGTTCCACTCAAGCACCATCTTGTACCTGAACTCACAAAATCATCCAAATAAAGGGGAAAAATGAAGTCTTTAGTGTGTAAAATCGGCTATATTGTCCACGTAGACGTCGGGACGAGATGTATGAAATCCCTAAGACTTTTCACGAAAACCGAAGTGACCGCCCTCTTAGGCAAAAGAGCAACAGTATTTTAAATTGTAATGAGAAAACTACTTGCGACATCTATTTCACTCTCTTCGACCGTCACAAAAAGTCCTCTAGCTTCATTTTAATAAACAAAATATGCCTTCTCAACAGTTTTCTTCTCCAAATTTCGATGCACTATTTCGCCGGCTATGCATAATCTCACATCGGTTCTACATGGGATCGGATCGGAACATCTGAATTACTCACCACCAATCATTACTCATCATTCAACCAACAGAAATTATCAACATTTTCGACAATAGAGTCTACTATTTATTTATGTGATCTCATAAATTGATATTTTTGAGCCGATACGAGGTGAGGTTGGTATAGGTCTTTGTTGTCGTTGTTCATTGTTGGTGTTGTCGTTTCTATTCATGTTGTTGGTCGAAAAGCCGTGCAGTTACGAGTGGGACTACGAGTAGAAGTTTTGAATTGTTAAAAGTCTACTATATTTCACAGAAAATTCCGTTAGAATCTTCAACCAGACCACACCAGTTCAGTTGAAAGACATGTTTGCCAAATGATGCTGAGATATTTGCAAACCTTGGATCTCAGGTCAGCTTCGAAGCTAAGATTTTCCTTCACGGCAGCTCACGTGTTGTCCAGTGCACCACAGAGGTCCTTGTTTTTCCTTTAACGCAACCAGTTTTTTACTCTAACCGTCAAACAATCAGTCATTATTGACTGAGAAATTGATTGAGTCATTAAAATGACAAAACAGTAAAGCTCTCGGCTTTGACCAATCCCTGAGAGAAGAGCCATACATTCCACTTGATTAAGCGTCATTTGGAGGTAATTTAATGAATATCCGGCCTTTACAATGACTCGCGGTGGCCTACCGATGTATCGAGTCAGCGCTGCTGTCCTCCCAGACAAGTGTAGTACCAATTTGCTGACCCCCAAGGGATGGAAGGCTTGGTGGGCCATGGGCGCCGGAACCGATCCCACGTGTGTCGCAGGGGCGCCTCCGACCACTGTGCTACACACGCCCTAATTGAGTCATTGCTGCCTATTATTTCTTATAAATAACTAATAACACCTTTAGCAATTAATTGGATTTATTGTCGGTTTGCGTTCTTTTAATGATGCTTGTTGACGGATGATTGTCAAAAGCACTATTAGGGTAAGCAAGTGGCTGGGAAACGGTAAAGCAACGGCGTCGCTGGTGGAATGGGTAACTCGTGAGTCTACGGGAAAGGTTGTCACCAATTCGAAGCTGTATAGGGGTTCCACGTTTTGCAAAGATCTCAGCATCGTAGTAGTTATATTTCCTATAATACTCCGCTGTGAAAAAATAACAAACAGTAAATAGAAAGTCAAACTATCTGTTAGTTCGAGAAACGCGGATATGTAGAAGTTGAATCATCTCACCTAGACTCTTTAGCGTAGACAGGTGTTTGCTTACAGAAAACGTGCCATCCGCATTACGATGCTTTCCGCAATATAACTAGCATACACAGCATCAAACAGGACTAAGCCGTTCAATCGTTCGGTGAAAACCGGTGGACATTTTTTAGAGCATGAGTCACACCGTCTGCATCCGATACTGTCGATTTTTTCGAATGAGAGCCTTTCATTCTGTTCTCCTCATAGGGTAAGTATCCTCATTATTTTAGATTTTTACAAACATTAACAATAATAGCATAAACAGAACCTCTATAGAATGGATTCCTTTAAGGGAGTGAATTGCACTTTGAGCAGGACTTATCGGCGAAATTTAGAACAGGTGAGGAGCTGGATATGTGACAAAGACGTCGACTTTGAAGCTGAGGACGCAGATTTGATGAAAAACTGATAGCAGCTCACTGCTGTTCAGGATTCACTACAAGAAGTAAATCTATTTTGAACAAATTTACGAGGCCATAAAGTATTTCTGTAGAACATACTATCTATAGTATACGTTTTGTTAACTACTGTTCTATTAGAACTCTGATAGTGAAGAAAATCACCATCACACGAAAAAACATTCGGACGTTGTTAATTAAAACATAATCAATTGCTTAAATCCGACAAATAATCTATCCATAATAGCGCGCATGAAGTGAAGGTGATGAACGTGCAGCAAGAGAACAAGAAAAAAAGCAGACAGCCGATCATAGGAAACTAACTGTTGTTCCGCTTTGTTTTTTGCTAACTTTTTTTAAACGACATATACGGTTTAAGAGAACAGTATCAAAAATAGTAGCAAGCAACGTGAACTTATCGTACTTTTTTACTTCAGTGCTTGGATGGCTAGTCCTCACTGGCGGTGCGGACCCCAGCATAATATCCAATTTTTTTGCAGTTTTGCTGTTTTAGCCATTGTATTTCCCTGGAGTCTCGAGGTCAGTCTGGGCAAAGTCTGCCCCTAGGTCGTCACCAAAACAGGCAGGCGCCGCCTTTGTGGATCACAGGGAGATTTACCAACATGCGGCTAGCTTAATACCAGGACGGAGGTGGATCCTGATATTCGTTTACTCTTAGCTGAGTTTCCTGGTGAAAATGCCAGACTCGTCTTCATCTTGGGAGACCATGGTGGGGGGGGATAAATTCCTTTGCCGTACAACGCAGCCTAGCACCCAGGAACACCTTCGAGCCACGATGAAGCGACAAACCATTGGGAGGAACTTATAGTACTAGAAATGCAAAAAATGAACCTCCACCAAGAATTATATCAGCGGTGTTCTAACTGTAGGACGCTCTCCGCGGTGGGCATATCAAAATAATAACGCTAATAAGTTTTTCAGGAAGTTCGTTTTTTCCTCCTTCTTGACCTAGCTCCATTCCAGTCGTTGTCAATGTTGCTGTTGTTGCCGTTGCTGTTCTTGATCACTATTACTATTGTTACCTATTACTACTAATAATGCACCTATTCTTCAATGTCTGGCTTGTTTCCATAGCGTTTACTTTTCTTACATGGCTGAAATATCTCCTGCGTATTCGATTATCGCTTCCGAATAATCTGCGGAATTCGGAATATCTGGGATAATCCGCAGTCGTTTTTTGACAGATAACGCAAAATTTTTTAAATATTACGCTATTTTCCATCTGTGAATATGCTCACATCAGTCCATTAATGTACCTATTCACATGTTTAAAAAGGGCTCGTGTGGCGCAATCGTCGGAGGCCTCCTGCAACACACGCGTGGAATCGATCCCCGCGCTCATGGGACGCCAAACCTCCCATCCTTCCGAGTTGAGCAGGTTGGTATCAGACGTATCTGGGAAAATGGCAGCACTAGCTCGATACATCGATTGACCACCGCGAGTCATTGTAAAGGCCAGATATGCATACAATCACCTCCAACGATACTTAATGAAGTCGAATGCATGGTGCATCCTTCAGAAATTGATCAACGCCGAGAGCTTTTTATTTATTCCTATTCACATGTTTATCCGTGACAAAAAGTACCTCTCAGTATTTATTTCAGTTACGGGCGAAAATGAACGTGTTTCTTAGATGGCGACAATTACATAAGTAAGGCGGATAGGAAGTAAAGACGAAATCACCTTATGCTGATATCGTTGTTGTGACCTCCATTCCGAGGTCAGGTGGCGAGATTCGCTTTTCAATCTCCGATCCGAAAACTTGCGCGGTTCTCGTCACCCGCTATTAATGTGACCCACCAGCCCGACAACAGCAATCCAATCAAACTCTCCCAAGTGACGATGATCGCTTTCACTACGATTTCACTGAGTGTTGTCGTTCTCCGTCCTAAAACGACGTCATTATCGTAGTAGAGTTCAATTCAATGGCGATATTTCTCGTTCGACTCTCATTTGAAAACAGTTGTCACCAGTTCCTTGTCAAAAGCTATTGAAATTTTTAACGCTGGAAAGTAGTTTCATCGACATGAACTGTCCAATTCCCTTCAACTTTTTTTAAAAAATTTTCCAGAGATGAGACCAAATGTGGAATATTTGTTGACGTTCTCTTTTCTACGTGTTTCCCTCGCTTCCTATTGTGGACAAGCAACGATTCCATTCACGTTTCAGGTGCTTAGATAGAATATGATGCAGAGCTAGTAACTAGGAATCTCGAGCAATCCATAGTTGTCGTTCGAATTTATTTTCATTATCTCCCACTTAGGTTCTCCATAGTGGTTTAACAGTTCTCGGATGTGCTCAACCACAATGTTTCGGGTGGAATGCCAACGGAACACGAGCCATCCAAAATGCGCAGTTCTACAGGCAAGCCTCTTTGTTCTTCATCTTCAAGAAACAATGAATTTCATACTCATCAAACCATCACAAAATTGAAGTACCACATCTATTTACCAACCTAGTCGTGATTGAGCTGCGAAATTTGTCGCCAGCTATTGGTTACATTTTTCCAATAATGTGTTTTGTTCTATATCTGGCATTACTTTTTTTTCGTATATTGCGCAGGTACACTTTACTTATACATCTTTTGCATCATAAAAGAACAAAGCATAAAGCTCTCAACGCTTATCAACCTCTGAGGGATGCGCCATGCATTCGACATCACCTAGCATCGTTGGAGATGACTGAATGCATTTCTGACCTATACAATGACTCGCGGTGGCGAACCGATGTATCCAGCCAGTGCCTATACCCTCCCAGAGAAGTCTGTCTGGTACTAATTTGCCTACCCCGAAGAGATGGAAGGCATGGTGAGCCTTGGGCATGGGAATCGACCCCATGTATATTGCAGGGCGGCTCCGACCACTGCTCTACGCCCGTCCTTTTGTATCCCATATATACGAGAATTTCCTGCCACGGATGTTGCATTAGGAAGGTCGTTCAAGGAAAGCATTTTCAACATCTCAAAATTCACAAAAAAAACCCAGCAGCCTTTAAACGAGTTTCTTCGTCTCTGTGAGTTTTTAGCTATTCGTTGCTTGTCCTACTTACTTGATACTTGAAAGGCCCGTCATCACCAGCTGTGCGGCCCCCAGCATAATCACCATTTTTCGGAGATTTGCTAGTTAAGCCATTGTGGTTCCCTGGAATCCCGAAGACAGCCTGGCCAAAGTCTGACCCGGTCGTCACTACGACAGGCAGTCGCAACCCTTGTGGATCAGAGGGAGATTTGCCACCATACCACTTTGATACCAGGACGGTGGTGGATCCCGGCATTGGTTTACTATTAGTTAGGCTTCCTGATGGAAACGCCGGACTCCTTCTCAGTTTAGGAGACCCTGTCGTGGGACGAATCCCTCTGCTGTACATCGTAGTCCGACACCCAGGAACACCTCCCAGCTACGATGAGGGCGGTAAACCGTTGGGAGGTGCTTGTCGTACATACACGATAAAATAGAACACTATCGCTAATGGACAGGACACGTGTCTACATAATGCTAACACTCTGAGCATTATGCACTGAGCTCGATGCATAAAACATGTAACGAAAAATTCGCAACTGTTGTGCCAAATACCAGTCCTTAATGTCCTTAATGTGATTTCATACTTTGGTGCATAATATGGTTTATGTCCCACGCCGCTTTTGTTCCAACGGTCCAGAAATTCGTCTTCACCCCTGCAAAGTGATCTTGAGCGAACCTTATTAACACAAATATCCAAAATTTCCATGAAAAATAGTTATTGCTCAAAATCGTTGTGATGAAATTGTCGTTATGTTATCACTACATTGCATCACAGAGGCGAGTGTGGCGCAGTGGTCGGAGGCGCCCTGCAATACACACGTGGAGTCGATCTCTGTGCCCATGGCCCACCAAGCCTTTCATCCCTTCGGGGTCGGCAAATTGCTACCAGAACCATCGCGAGTCATTGTAAAGGCCATATATGCATTCAATCACTTCCAAACGATGTTTAATGGAGAAAAATGCTTAACGCATCACTGAAGGGATTGATTAACACCGAGATCTTTATCCTTTTTCTATACAGAATTACATGATCAAATGCTTCTTGTTTAGCTTTTTCGTCAAAAAAAACTTCAGAGAAACAGTGTTTTTTTATTACTTCAATGCCTTCCACGTTATCAAGACATGGAGTGTTCTTGGAATCCAAACATTTATGGGAAGCAGCGTTTTCATCTTCGATAAGCCGCACCCTCAAGCTAAAAAAAGGTTTCGGTTCTGTTCGGATTTCAAACACACTTCCATGTGAAAATCAGAGAGAAGAAAAAGCTGTACCAAACATTGCTGCCTAAAGTGGTGAGCCTCGTTTCGATTCACAAGTGTCGCTGGCTGCATATGATGAAGACCTGGAAAATTCCTTGCATGACTGTTTCGGCACAACATCGACAACAAGTCAGCACAACAAGAAAAACAGCAGTTAAATGGGAATCGTGCTGAGGCAACCGCGATTCCCGAAGGTGTGGCATCCATATATCCAATGGATGTTGCAATTTCGTAGTGTTTGATAGTTGTGGAGTAACATGGATCACGTTTTCAGGATCGACGGGAAGGAGGATGGTTATGTTCGATGGTCTGATCAGGTACAGCGAGCGAAGTTGAGCAACTCCTTTATGAATCCACGTGTTGCTGTAAGGAAACGTCCATTTCATAAAGTTTAAATAGATCCCTTTTCAGCTGTGTTTCAATATTAGATATTTAGACTTGTGAAGAGCATTATTCAATGAAAAGCTGTTCTCCAGGGCAATGGGTTGGTGGCATAGCACCAAAGGGTTCAGGGTTGCAAGTAAGCTAGACTCTAAAGTTGTAAGGTAAAACTTGGCTAAAAAATTTTTTTCTGATGACTAAGCAATTTTAATCTCATATTACTTCACAACTTGTTTAACGTTAAGTATTGATTTATAACAAATATTGTGTGAAGAGAACATTCTAGCTTCGATGCTGCTGGTATGCACCACTTCTTAATTCAGAAGATCGAGGAATAGCGATGGTGACCAACGTAAGAGACTAATGAATGCGGCATACTTGATTAGAATCGTCAAAGACCAATGGAGACTATTCAGGGGCAATTAGTAGTTGGTGGAGAGGTCATGAATGACGGTGATGTGGACGGCTTTGATTATATAGCCGACATCAAAGTGGCGGAAATTCATAAAGGGAAAGTGCGTGCTGTAATGCTGACTTTTTTCTTCCATGTGCTCTTTTTTACAAATGAATACTTTACGCTTAAGTACGGTATTTGCGGTGTCGATTCGACGAATGAGATGCACTGATGAGGAAAGTGTAAAAGGTAAGCCTTCACAACTTGAGACCTAGTGATTGCAGGAAGCGGATTAATAACGGCTTCGTGCTGCGACAATAATGTTTTGATTTCTTGAATTCTCTTTCAAATAGTATAGCTTATTTGAAAGACTAGGATTTAGCCTCTTCAATAATCGTCTGAAGACAAACTGCATTTTGATGGCCTAGTAAATAGCACATATATCGGATGAAAATCTCACGTTAACTTCACATCCTATAACCCGCGTTTAGAGTCACAAATCTCACAAAATGCAGTTGTTCTTAGTCGCGATGGTAATTCGCAAGATACAATGGAGGTAAACTACTTTCCACTCTTTCCTTGTTTTTTTCTAAGAAGCTTTTCGTTTTTTTTTGATGCAGTATGTTTTGTAAATAATCGCTGAATTGCTTAACGTTAAGCGAAGAATTCAAGTTAAAAAGCCTTTGCCAAAAAGTCAACAGGTATCCGGCACCATCTACGTCACTCCTCAACAACAAGTTAGTTGTTATCACTTTCAATATACCGAATCGTAATTGGTTTAATGATTATACAGCATTAGGCCATTAGTAATAGGCGTTCTGAACATTTCAACCAAAACTGGTGATTCCGGAGGTGCTAGGCCGGGATAGCAGTGAGCATACATACACATCTCTATCCCAAATAGCTTCCTTGTTTATCACTCAGAGAAATTATGACACCATGCGGCTTTCCACGTGAAAAAATTTCTGGATGAACAACTCAGTCTTCGCTGGAACCTCGATTTTACATTAACTTATCTGTGAACTCTTTTTATAGTTCGCGACAACATAAATGTGTCAGTTTCCAGAAAACACAAACCCGAATGCGAACGGTTCAATCTGGATATGGAGCATCAGTAGCATCAGCTCCTCTTCAAATTCCACCTAGTGCTGGTATAACTTAAGAAAAATAGCTGCATTGATATTTATCAAACTGGCAGCATATGAAAGATTTCAGCTGCTCCTGGCTATCCTCAGACTCAAACCGTATTCACTTCACCACATAACCTTCAGAAGATCACCCAAACTTCATATTACTTGGGCAATCAACCATCAAACACCGTTCAAGCGCCTATTGATACGCAGTTCGTTCAACAGAATTACAATCCCTTTTCTCATGTGGCTCAACCTCAGCCTCAACCTTTTGGTGGACTTTTCAACAGTGCTCTTAACCCAGTTATGACACCATTTCAACCACAGCAAGCTGTCGTCTCTGCTCAATCTCAAAGTGAAGGTGAATTTAATCCCTATGAATCAGTCAAGTATCTTTAACATTGTTTTCATATTTCAGTTCCTTTCATTATGTCAACAACACCGGTGTCGACATTTCCACCGTTAACGTTCCCATCTCTGGACAAAATTTCGAGGATCGACATACCCCTCAGTAGAAGATGTAGAAAATGTCATCCCTCCAGTTCAAAAGGCGATACTAACAACAGTGGCGAAGTTCTTTGGTGTGCTGTAGATGTGGCACATCCTTCATCACAGCAATAAATGTCAAGGAAAGGTCTTTATTACAACCAATAAAGGTAACATCGAAATAGATACAGAACACTACCGACTCGCGGAAATGTGTAATGCTTGTGAAGATGAGCACAAAAATCTACCCGCTTGCCAATTGAAATATGAAGACATTTTCAAACAACGATAATAACGCAGCGTTAACCAGCAGTTTGTTAACTTTAGCGTATAGCCTCGAAAAGATTAGAGAAAACTTCCAACTACTCAAAAACGTCGGCACGCAAACTATGCAGCATACTATAGCATGAACACATGGTAATGTATTAGTTAAGAAAACGATAAGTTCAGGATCATAAATGCCAGTTCAACTAGAGACCTTGGGAGGTCCTGAGACATTATTAGAAAAGTCTGCACCTCAGTACACTATTTAGAGCGACGGTTTGGGAAAGTATGAGGTACAGGGGGAAGCAATTCAGCAATGAATATCAAAGGAATCCATAAAACAACAGAGCCTCACAAAATCCCCGAAGTAAAACAGTGGGCAACAACAATAGAATGAAAGAAGATAAGGACATATTTTAGACGTTTTAATTACGTTGGCAAACAGCACTTTACGTAAAGGGGTACACGTGAGAGATGGGATATTAATAACAAACGAAATTTGCCATAGGGTAATGGTAAGACCAAGCTCTCACTCCAGCCATTCAAAGAGGGGTGTGTCCATGCTTCTTCCATGGATTGAATAGCTTTTTATTTGCTAGAAGGACAACGTCTTCACAAATTCGTCGACGGGTCAAGGCTGGCGAAATGATGTCATCGACAAAACCTGAGGGAAAAGTTTGAAAGTTGCTCAGAAAGTTGGCATACCCGCGGTATTTTTGGAAGGGTACACTGCAATACAACCTCACCACGGACAGCGGCCGGTAACGGATTTCCGAAGAGGTCGCTAAATTCTTCTTCATGCTTCGCTGCATTAGTTGACTCACGAAAAAGGATAGAGACAGCTCCCTAAACTGGTAAAAAAATGGAGTTGAATATAACCAGGACGATGATTACCACGAATACCTTAGCTCCCATAACAGCAATCTCACCCGTTGGCCAGCCATAGTTAACATCACCACGGAGATGCTTCGACGACATCACACAGTATGCTCCACCGTAGGCCTCAAATGCAAATATTTAGTGAAAAAAAATGGAAAGTTCCCGAGTTCCAACCTTAGAAATCACCTTTCTGGTAAAGACGGTGATTTTCGGCACAGTTGCTTCAGCATATGCGTACAAAACCGTAGCACCGTGACGGATTATCCCACCATACTCTTGTGCAGTACTTGGAAAACAACTTATGCTACGCCTAACAAAGTGAATGACCTATTCCGAAAAAAAAGAACTTCTGTAATGAAAGCGAATTCTGACCAGGAAGAAACCCGGGCACGTCGACAAGTGTAATGAGTGGAGTATTAAACGCATCAAAGAAGCGCACAAAACGAGCTCCTTTGACTGACGAATTGATGTCAAGGCATCCTGAACGTACCAGAAACTAGTTTGCGTTGCTTTATTTCCTGGAAAGATAAACATACCTGCAGCAAATTTCGGAGTTTCCAACTATACCAACGCTACGACCATTCATACAAGCAAATCCGACAATGATGTTCTGAACTTTAAAAAATACTTGTCAAACGATGTGTTAAACCAATATCGAAGCTCAATAATAGCTAACCTTAGCATAGTCCGGCATGATCTCAAAAAAAATCGCCCTCGTCAACCAAAGCCATTAATACGTCCTTTATATTGTAGGCCGCAGTGCTTTCCGGTGGAATTATTGTCTCCAACGATGAAACCAGACTATCCCTAAGTTTCCTGACTATGACAGCAGAAGACTAAGTGACACATTTTTCTCACCATGGGTCATCGCATGCACGGACGGGTGCAGGATCCTTGTTCAAAAGTGGTGGCCAGTCTACTAACTCACGCACGCTCATCAGAGCATCGACGTCATTCTCGAAATCATCAACAACAACTCCTTAAGAACTCCTCATTATGCAAAAATAATCAGATGTTTTACTAAATGGTGAAACTTACCAGATGTAACGGTATGCATCTTAGCTCTTCCGAGTTCCTTTTGGGTTACTTCCTCGTTAGTGACGGCTTTAACAACATCAGGACCGGTGATAAACAAATAACTCGTGTCTCGGACCTAACGTAAACAACAATCGAACACTAATCAAATACACATCAAGTACATGACTTAGATTCAATCTTGCAAACAATTTTTTAAAAAATGCAATAAAAGTGAAGTTAGTGATTGCTGGTTAATAAACGGCACCACCAGCACATGGACCCGTGATTAGGGAGATTTGCGGGATAACTCCAGAAGCCATAACGTTAGCCTAAACAGGACATGATGGTACAAAACTTCGACTTGACAAACTCACTAATCTTACCTGAAAAGTGTCCGCATACTCAGCGAGTGACTCAACTCTTTCTTGTATACGCGCTTCTCCTGAATCATTAAGGTCAATGATGGGAGCTCCAACAAGCATTGCTTCCTAGACGAAACATTTCCCGCCTGTAGATAAGTATTCTCCAATGTGGAGAGTATGATCCTGACCTTCAAAATTTTAGTGATCTTCTTGGCATGAATAGATGACAGCGAACCCCCAAAAACAGTGAAGTCCTGCGAGAAGATATACACGTAGCGGCCATTGATTTCACCGCGACCAGTAACCACCGAGTCACAAGGGAACTAAAAAGTGAGAAATTCAAAAGATTACAAAAATATGCTAAAAAATATGTACATTGTATATGTATGCATATTGTCGTAGACCATTGTATACCCACGTGCACCGATAAAAACAAAAAGATTTACCTTAGACTTCTGCATAACAAAAATCAAAACACGAATGTTCAGTAAACATGTCATACTATCGAAACGTTTCCTTGTTCATTAGTAACGCAATCCGTGCCCGAACTGTCAGCTCCCCTGAAGAAATCGACGACTCTGTGCCTACCTTGACGTAACCATTCGTTTAAACGTTCGAGACGTACATGATCGTGTTGTGTGTCGATCCTTTTCTTACCACCTCCTAGTAGTGCTTTCATCCGTGTCTTTTCAATTCCTTCCATTATTTTAGCGACGCGTCCAGTGCTGTTCGACATGGCCGTGATCTAAATTTACTAATATTTTATCAAAATTGCTTTATTAAAATTGTCTTGGTTGTTATCGCACGTGCATGTTTGACTAACTTTGATTAAGCCCTTTGGAGTAAATTAACTTGGAATTGCGTTTAGAAGCTTTCGTTATTTATGGGAACGTGTTTGCGACTGCTGGGAGGTGTTCCCTAGGTGTCGGGCTGCGATGTACAGTGGAGATCTATCTCTCTGGCAAGATCTCCCAAGCTGAGAAGAGTCCGACGTTTCCATTAGGAAGCCCAACAAAGAGTAAACCAATACCAGGAACCACCACCGTTTTGGTACCAAACTAGTCCCATGGTGGCAAATCTCCACACCACCAATGAGGACGGTCCGTCCAAGTATCAAAGTATCCAAGTAATGAGTTTCGCCATGCAACGAATAAACTGACGAACATGAGCGGTCGCTTTTCTGCTAAAAAATTGATAACGCGTCGGTATATAGAAGAATTTTGGCTATGATATGGTCGTTTTCATTCTCTATAGTTTGAAATTACCTTTATACTCTTAACATCACCTATGTTTATAGATGCAATGATAAGCAACGATCATCAGTTCAGGGTTGTTGAGTAAGCTCAATTTCGTTCTTATTGCTGAGTTGTTGCAGTAGTTGTGTCTTTCTTATTCAAAAGCTAAGCGAGGTTGTTATGAATTTTTCTTCTGATGAACGTCACTATGTTACCACCTTCTTTTCAGCCGTAATGACTCATGTTTTATCCATAGCACAAATGAAGCTGCCTCAGGCAGTAATGCTCTTCTGTACAAGGAAGGTGTATGAACAATTCCGATTCAAAATTAACTGCTTCTATGGTGATAATTCATCCTGCTGGTTCCAAGTGGTGCGCAGTAAAGTACTACTCTGAAAGCCGACTAGAAAACAGCACTTATGGAAGTATGGTAGTGATCCCAAAACAATCACCGCACTTACTGATGACTGCTTAGAACTAGATGATTATTGAATTGTAATGACCACTGCGTTGTAATCAACCATATGAATGTGGGATTTCAACGTAAAGCAAGCCGTTTGGTAGTTACAAGTGACCATTGTAATAGGAAGACCTTTATACGATATTTTTAAAGCCTTTAAACACATCTAGTTTGTTATATTTCGCATTTACTGCTTGTAGAGTCTTGATGCTTTCCTTCGGGACATTGCATTTGGATACATACACGCCCACTGACGAACATTTGGAGCAGTATTAATTAACATTCGAAACATGTTGTGAGTTCCTCTGATATCAGCGTACATTTCCCGCTATCCATCTATCTGCTTTCAGCGTCGATCATCTTCTAGACATCGTGTTCTACACATCCTAATCTACCAATTCGCTCGCTACGCTATCTATGAATTTTGTCACCATTACTTCCATACTCAAGGAATGTTCAAAGCTTAACACACAGCTGACTGCTGGGGCCTGATACGGCTTGAATGCCGGTGACTGGTGTCATATGTAGTTTACATATGTGCACAAGGATAAGACGGTATTCCTCATTCACTGTACAGGACATCGTATAGTGTGAAATGTGTAATAAGGCGAGATGACGAATGCATTGTGTTTAAATGAAAGCTGTGATACACTACTAATTCATATTCCAAATAATTCTTTATAGAAAAATGGATACAACACCAACAGGGGTAGAGCACCTGCACCTTTCACCGAATCGTAACATTGTATACAATCACAGACTTGACTAGGAAACAACCGTTCGTTTGATGGAATAACGGTGTATCATGAATTGAAGTTTACATTAATTATAACAGCTCTATGAGATCTAGCTATCTGTTCTGATGCACATATCCAAGTGTGAAAGGAGAGGAGTTCGACTGCACCTTTTATATCAGCTGGCTTTTCCTAAAGAGGAACGATCGCGACTTTTTCGAGCAATGTGAAGAGAAAGCAGGACGGCATACATTCACGATGTTAAGTAGCCTGTGCTAAATTGAAATGTTCGTCTAAGACATTTTACAAGATGTGTGCGACTAAACAGTTGAGAGTACTTTGTGAACTAGAGCAGGAAAAAAACACATCTAAGCGAAATCTCTAACTAAGGAAGTTGTACTCGTAATGCTCCCGCTATCGATAGTGGTTGCATGCCAAAGTAAAGCAGCATCGAAAGAAGCGTAAAAATTGCCGTTTTCATCGTCAATATATTACATTATTATAAAATATTATTATTATATTGCCCCTTAAAAGATGCTTAATTCGACTGTTGCCAGATGATTTTTAATCTATAAAGGAAGGATACTCAGCTTAAGGCTGGGAGGAACGAACAGAGCTACAAGTCATAGAACATCAGTGTCCAACTCCGTTGACTTACTACCATTCCATTCTATAATGAATTTAACTCGCCTTCACTCATGCTGTACGAATGGTGGTTCTAGTAAGGCAAACGTACAGAGAAAACTTGAGCTATAAGCACTAGGTCCAGTCATCCGATACTGAAAGGAATTAAAGAGGAATGTTTCCATGCTTCTTCCACGGATTTGACAACTTTTTGCTCTCAAGCACGCTGAGATCTTCGCAGATTCGACGGCGAGTGGTACACGGCGGAATTATGTCATCAACAAAACCTGAAAGTCGGCCATGAGTCAGAAAGCCGCTGTCTCAAGAGGTATTCTGGAATAGGATTAAAACGGAGATAAAAGAAATTAGTGAAACTTACCGCGGACGGCGGCTGGAAACGGATTACTGAACAAGTCGATGTATTCTTCCTCATGCTTCGCTACATCTTTCGACCCACGGAACAATATGGAGACAGCTCCCTTAGCTCCCATGACAGCAACCTCAGCTGTTGGCCAGGCATAATTAATATCGCCGCGAAGATGTTTCGACGACATCACATCGTACGCTCCACCATAAGCCTTTCTCGTAATGACAGTAATTTTCGGTACAGTTGCTTCAGCATACGCGTACAAAAGTTTGGCGCCATGACGGATGATACCGCCATATTCTTGTGCAGTTCCAGGAAGAAAACCGGGGACATCAACAAGTGTAATGAGTGGAATACTGAACGCATCACAGAAGCGCACAAAACGAGCTCCTTTGACTGACGAATTGATGTCAAGGCATCCGGCAGCAAATTTGGGGTTGTTTCCAACTATTCCAACAGTACGACCATTCATACGAGCAAATCCGACAACGATGTTCTTAGCATAATCGGGCATGATCTCGAAGAAATCACCCTCATCAATCAAGGCAACAACAACATCTTTCATATTGTAAGCAGCAGTACTTTCTAGCGGCACCACGGTATCCAATGATGGAACGAGACGATCCCATGGGTCATCGCAAGCCCTGATGGGTGACGGATCTTTGTTCGAGAGCGGTAGGTAGTTCATCAACTCGCGCATGCTCATTAAGGCGTCCACATCATTTTCGAAAGCGCCAACAGCAACACCGGATGTAACAGTGTGTGTCTTCGCTCCTCCGAGTTCCTCTTGGGTTACTTCCTCGTTAGTGACGGCTTTAACAACATCGGGACCGGTGATAAATAAATAGCTCGTATCTCGAACCTAACGTAGATAGAAATCAAAACTGCATAAGATACACATCAGTTACATGACTCCGATTTAGTCTTGCAAATAATATTTTAAAAGTACCATAAAAGTGAAGTCGGTGATTGCTGGCGAGTAAACGGCGCCACCTGCACATGGACCCATGATCAGGGAGATTTGAGGAATAACTCCAGAAGCCATAACGTTAGCCTGAAAAATGTCCGCATATCCAGCGAGTGACTCAACTCCTTCTTGTATACGTGCTCCTCCTGAATCATTAAGGCCGATGACAGGAGCTCCGACAAGCATTGCTTCCCTCATAATTTTGGTGATCTTCTTGGCATGAATAGATGAGAGTGAACCACCAAAAACGGTAAAGTCCTGTGAGAAGATGTACATGTTGCGACCATTGATTTGACCGCGACCAGTAACCACCGAGTCACAAGGGAACTGAAGATGTGCGCCTTCACAACATCCAAAAAGCGCATATGCTGCTGGTGTACGAATGCCCACATACTCACATACCTTTTGTTTTTCCATTCCAAATTCGACACATGTATGTTCTGCGAACATATCGTACTCTCGGAACGTCCCCCTATCCATAAGTAATTCAATCCGTTCACGAGCAGTCAACTTTCCCTAAAGAACTATATAGCAAGATTATCTACTTTAACTAGAAACCTCTCGCTTCAATAAAGACTCACTCGGGCGTGTTGTGTGTCAATCCTCTTCTGACCACCACCGAGTAGTGCCTTCTCACGTGTGTTTTCAATTGTACGCGCAACTTTAAGAGTGTGCGCGACAGTACTCGCCATGCGAACGATCTACAATTTGCAAAAAAAAAGGTCTTCCCTTCTCGTCTTATTCTTTCTGGATCAAAAATGTCGTCAGTCACCTTATGGAATTGATAAGCATGCCTGAGCAACTGGTATCCGAATGTTGGGACATCCATCGAATTTCCTGCAAATAGGTGAACTATCGAGTCGTCATCACATTTTCTTTTTGCAAATAACGCAGTGCTTCATTCAACAGAAGTCCAATTATTGGCGGCCATTTGGCCAACATCAACGTGCAATTGTAATTTCTTCCTAATCAGAATTTGGTAATAGGAAGTTGAAGGTGAACAGCAGAGCGAATGACAACGAAAAAGTGAGAACTAAAGTCATGGCGAACTGTGATGGAGCACTCCCTACTTTCGAATCTGTTAAGTGGAGCCACGTAACATGCGCTACAAGTCCAAACTGTTATAAGGGTTCAGAACGACTTCTACACCATATCACGTCACTCCAGCAAGGAGTCCGAATTATATGGGGAGGGGAAATTTCTTAATTGCAGAAACATTCTTCTCGTGTTAACCAGCTTTCACGTAGTATTGGATGTTAAAAGAATAAAGGATAGAGCTCTCGGCGTTGCTTAGTTCTTGAAAAAAAGCTTTGGAGGTGATTGAATGCATATCTGGCCTTTACAAAGACTCGCAGTGGCCTAGCGATGTATCGAGCAGTGCTGCTATCCTCCCAGACAAGTCTGGTTCCAATTTGCCCACTCCGAAGGGATGGAGAGCTTGGTGGGCCTGGGGCGCGTGGATTGATCTCATGTGCATTGCATAGCGCCTTCGACCACTGCGCTACCCACGCCCCTAAAATGGTACGTTTACTATAGTAATTCTCCCTATTGATTGGGAACATAGATTGGTGGAGTACAGCAAAACTGGAAATGAAGAACTGTTAGAGTAGCCGTATTGGGAATCGAGATGAATCAAACATGAAACACAATGATTTCCCACAGGATAGCAATTCTCCGTCTTCTACTCTTACTCTAATATACCAAAAAATCTTCTGAAAAACTGTAAGCAAAGAGTAATAGCGAGTTCGATCCCCACCGCAAGCTCTTGCGTTCCGGAGTTTTGCAAATACCTTAGCATCATTGTGGTTGTATTTCACATAATACCCTCCCGTGAAAAGTTGTAGTAGGGGAGTAATGGAAAGTTAGCACTGTAAGCAGTGCTAAGCAATACACGAAGACAAAATCGAGAACAGGAGATGGAGCCAATAATGTCGTCGTATAGCATTTTTGTTCTCTTTTTACCTTTATTCTGCTTTTTTCCCTTTAAAATGAACAAACTAAGAATTATAATTAAATGAAAAGAAGTCGGTTTTCGCGAAAACCAAGCACAATCGAGGTCTTCCACGGGATTTCTTTAAAGCTAGTGGAAGTTCTTTCTCCTTAACTACTATGAAAACCTTGCAACCAAACTACACAGTTATTGATCCACGCTTTTCAGCTGTAGCTGCTACTTTGGCTCAACTAACCGATGTGTATGCACGACTTCACGAAGACATACACAAAGCGCATGTATACACATTGGCGTATATGTAGCTACATACAGATATATATATATATACACACACACACACACACACACACACACACACACACACACACAGACAGGCAGACATACACAACGTACACACTGACCTATGCACAACTAAACACATACATACATCGACGTATGTACAACTACACAATACAGATACATATACAAATGCACACATGTACATACAATGACCTATGCACGACCATATATATACACACCGGCATCTACACACATAGATGCATGCATGGATACACACATAAGCAGATATACATATACAACTCCCACCATGAACTATAAAATTATCGTGAGCACACCTGTTACTGAGCGAAACATATATGTGAGTATTTTGAAAACAAATTCCATAGCATAATATTATGTTTACACGCTTAATAATGAGTAGACGAAAATATTTGCTTCTATTTTTGGAAGTGATCGTTCAGTTTAAGACGAAACAATCAACGCGAATCGTCCGTCAGTTGTTAAGCTCTCTGTTCTCGTATATCCAATTACAGGTATCTCCATCCACATGCGACGTCACATCGTTCCAAACTCTCACTACTCAACGAACCACTCTCGTGTAAGCGACTATGGTTCGATTACTACAGCATTGATTCGTTGCACACATAGTGGTAAGCCCATTCCGATCCAGCACCACCCAATCCGAGGGAAGAAAATCGATACGGCGGCTGTGTCAATATGTGGGTATAGTGGTGGGATAGCAACGAAAACATACCGCCTCATCAACTCAACCACATAAATATGCCGTTAAATTCAGCATCATTGTAGTTTATGTATTTCATTCGTCAGAATCCGCTTTACAAACTACTATTTGTAGATCACCAACGTATCTCACCTAATCGATTCCGTTGTTTTACTCGTAGTTAAGCATAACACAATGAAAGTGCATACATTGATAGTACTGTATATGATTCTAGGAAGAAGAATGACATGTGAAAAAATCGGTGACCCGATCAGTACCATTATCAACGAACCATGTGAGCATCATCACGCTCTATTCACCAACAATCGAATCTGGTTATTCGGAAGAAAATGTGAGTATTTCTATCTTCTTTCTTTCTTTTCCTTAATGGTGACTGTGTGCGATGAACGGAGACGGAACGAAGTGATTAGAGAGATGAATAATAGCGCAAAGAGATGTGAACAGAGAAAAAATGAAGTGAAGAGACGAAAGAAAGGCAGAATAAAATGGGACGATTTTCAGTTGTCAATCAGCCGTCACACAATTGGGGACATAATGTCGCTCTGGCCGGAACGTATGGTGTCGCATTTAATACAACAGCAAAAAAGTGGGAAGCACCACATCATGTGAGTTGTCTAGGGCTAATAGCTGAACAGAAATCGATTTTAGAGTGTAAAGCCTGGCAGTGTCCGAACGACGACCATGAACATCGTTCTTTTTTTCCCCGCTCCACTCCCGCCCATAGTGCGAACGATTGTTGTTGATAAGGAAATTGATTTGGACTCCTTCTAGTAGTCTAAAAATACCTGTGAACAAAGACCGTTTACTTATGATTGGGTTCTCTTCTAACCTTTATTTACTGTTTATTCCTTTTACTTGGTAGAGTAGTATGTGAAACACGACTACAAGAAACACATGAGAACCCCGGAAGGGTGGGCGATGTCGGGTTCGACTTGTAGTTGATCCTTTTTTCTTCTTTTTCCTCCATTACTATCAGCTGTTTAATATTCTTCGTACATGTGGAAAAGAACGTTGAAGGTAAGGACATAGAGTAGATGTGAAAATGTGTTTTGTTGCAGTGACATTCATTGAAATGATGGAATCACTTTTTCTAGATCAATCAATCCTTATACTTTTTTCTACTTCTGTTTAGCAAACACGAGGTGTTGTTTTATTTTTTATTTACGTACAAGCTGACGTTTCTGCGGATTTCGCCTTCCTCAGAGCCTGGAAGGGCCAAGTTGACTGCAATCTACACGGTCAAACGCCTCCATAACCAAACAGAGAAAATGTTGAACCAAAATTTCAACCACATTGAACACAGAGTCTTTGCACACTCACCCCTTTCTATGAGTCTTCCACTAAATATTTCACATGGAGACCAACCGCATAGAGTTCACATGGAATCGTAACGTACCCATCTCATCAGAATAATAGGCTTGTATACTACCCAGTATCACGCGTGATAATGAGGCATTCCTCCCTGCGGTTCATTTTCGGATTCATGGAATTGATCCAGAATGCCTCGAGAATTTTGTGCGCTTGTGTTCTCGATTCCTGCGCGAGGATCGTAGCTCCTAATTTAAAATCTTCTCCGTTATGTCTCTGCGTCCTATGCGTGCCTAATGGAGTGTTTGGTTTACGTTTGCTGACTAGGTGTTCTTTTATACGAATGCAGAATGGTCTACCCATTTCGCCAACGTATTCGTCCCCGCACGCTTTACAAGAGATCAGATAAACTGTACCTGAACTCATCCTTAATCCTTATACTATTTTTCTTTTCCTTGGCGCAGTGGTCTGAGGTGCCCTGCAACACACACGTGGTATCGATCCCCGCTCCCTTGGCCCACCAAGCTTTCCATCCCTCCAAGGTCAGCAAATTGGTACCAGACATATCTGGGAGGATAACAGCACTGTCTCGATACATCGGTAGGCCACCGCGAGTCATTGTAAAGGCCAGATATGCATTCGATCACCTACAACCGATTCTTAATGAAGTCGAATGCATGGCGCCTCTCTGAGGGATTGATCAGCGCCGAGAGCTTTATGCTTTATCCTTTATCCTTACTGCAGTTTCCGTGCTTATGAAAATCTTTCTTATCGTTTACGAGTGAACGAACTGGTTTCTAGCATATTAATGTTAATCTCACAAGGAGCAGCGACTTTGTAAGTTTACTTGAAGTTTTCGGTGTGCCTTTGTGTGCTTTCAAATAGCATTGGTATCCGATGCAGAAGGGTTTGACAGCGCTTAAATCTTTGTTTTTGTAACTTTTGTTTTCATGTAAATATTCTGCACATGTGTTTTCTTCTTTTCAGTTCTCGGCTTTATCATCTGAAGAGAATGTCAGCGAGGCATTGTTCATCTTTAGTGGTGCAATTCATATTCTGCTGTTTTCTGCTTTTGGAGAACTTGCGGTAAAATCACTACACAAGTGGACTGGTACATCGTGGGAATCAGTTCATATTCAAAGCTTTCCTCCAGTATGTGGTGATAGTCCTTCGGACCATGTGTCACTGATTGTGGCTGACGGGAAGGATGAAAAGACTAAGTACTTTGTAAGTACGGTCGGTCACACTATGAGAGTGTCTCGCATGAAATCTTCGAGTGATGGGGTTGTTGTTGAACATTTTATGGATATTCCAAGAAACGTCATGACTTCGGTGAGCGCCTTTTCTCATCATTAGATGAGCATGGTTTTACACATGGAACATAATTTAACAAGTTCTTCCTGCAATTCCAGCCCAGTGGACAAGCTGTATCAGCTGTTGAGACAGATGGACGACTACTATTTTTCTATGGAGTACACGGATGTGGGTTCCGATGGGATAATAGCCGATTAGTAGCGTGTGATCTGAGCAAAAAGACGTGTGAGTCTGTTCAGGTGAGTCATCCCGGGAATAGTACCTACCATTCTTTTTCTATTTGCATTTTAGGTTTCTGGTGATGCAGCTCCAAAATGGGGTTTCCTGGGTGCCCATGCTCATGGCCTTAAGTCTGCAGAAACGTGGATTCATGCAGTAGGGGCTGTTCACTCTGGTGCGCGTCATGCTTTTTGTAATTTTCAGAGCTTGATTTTTTCCTTGTAGTTTATATTCGAAAGGTTAGTTTTTTAAACAATTCTCTAGCTTTTTTAGGAATGACCTCCAGTCAGTATGACGGTAGCATATGGGCTCTTCAAAATCTGACTGCGAACCCTTCTTGGGAGCATTTTCGAGGAGAGGTACCTGCCAACATGGGTACTGACGTCGCCGTCGACGACAAGGATGGAATCGTTTACGGTGTTGGAAAAGAAGGCGTTGGAAGAGTCAATATCTAATCGGTTTTCTGGGGAATTGGTACCATTATGATTCATTTATATCTTGAACTTTAGTAACACCATTTGCTCTCACTCTGCATTGACATGAGTGTTACGCGTTCACTTTAATGTGTACATTTGCCTAATAATAGTTGCAGTAGTTTTTTTTGGGTGTCTTGGTTGTTACCTTTTAATAAATAAACGGTGGTATGTTAAGGGTTTTGCGATGACACACACCCACAGCCACATACACACATACGTGTTCACACACTCATTCACATACACATACCCATGCACATACATGTATACAAATGCACACACGTGCATACACAACACCTGCTCATTCCCGAAGATTTATATCACATTCCGGACCTCGATTTCTTAAACTTCATTCCTTTCAAAATATGATTTGAAATAAACCCTATATGGGGTAACACAGTAAGCGCGGTCAATGTATATTTCTTGTATGTAACTTTTTATTATGCCAAGACCTATAATGAAATGGAACTCTTTTCGCTCTCTATTCTGTTTACGGCAAGAGTTGCATTCCACAATGTAACTTCGATATAATCTTGGACCAGTTAAATGGCATTACCTAGACAAATACGTTAGAAGAGGGGGTGATCAAGTGGATGTAGTTCAATGTGTATGTATGAATATTCACCAATAAGGACGTCTCTCACGATTTTACACAAGTGGCGTAGGGACACCGCCATAGATGTGGCCAAGCTTACAAATAGTGATTAACAAATGGTTTTCAAGAAGTTTCCTAAAACAGTACAAATTTATGGCAGCACGTAATGCAGTAGAAGTGATCCAGGTCATTACACGCACGGCAGATCCTGCCCAGACTCTGATTTGACCCCACTATAAACGATTTGGTCTATAAACCCTCTTATGCGTTCGAAGTCGGGACATTGGTACCGTACTTGTCGAGGACAAAGCTTGCTCCTTATAATCGACGTGGGAACACCCTAGCACTGCTATCTTAGAGCTCCAGTGAAAAGCTGCTCGAGCAGCATATGACGACATTTGTAACAAAGGTAAGAAATCCTAAAGTGGCAACAGAACCCACGCGCAAAAAAGTTCGAGTATATTTGTGGATGGTGGATGTGAGAAAGCCAGTGGAATGCAAGAAGTGCTGAAATCAGCACAGTATGATACATTTGAGTGGAGTCATATAATAAGTATAGGAAAAATAAAAATTGTGTATTTATAAGCCTGCTACATTGGTCTTCGATTGCCCGGTTGCCTAGTAATAGAAATCGCTACAGCTCTAAAAAAATCCTTGTCACCACACGGCAAACCTTCTTCCGACCCACGACGACTGCCCAATATATATGGTTTAGAGTGAGACCACTGTGGTACCGGTATTTGAAGTATCGGATGAAAGTTCGCTTAACCAGTATTCAACGTGTTAATGAGGTAAGAAGACGAATTCTGGAGTCACGGCCGAAAGTACATTCGAAACGCTTTCACTTTCATGGATGACCGGTGCAAGAAGATGAAAATAAAAGCAAGATATGCCGGTACCCATACCGTCTATCCAAGTATGTAGGAGTTTGAATGTGTACTCACTACTGTACAAATTGCGTGTGGAGGGTAAACTGCATCTATGATTCTTCAAGTAAATAGCTCTCCATGGTAAGTGCAAAGATCGAAACAATGATGATTTCGACGAAAACAGTAGCCATAGTTTTAAATCCGAGTTTGCACAATGAATGCTATCCATAAATCATTGTTTATGTGAATAGAGTATCTTCTCTATTCTTGTCTGTATAGATTGTATTCATGACCGTACACCTGCACAAACAGTGAGGTGGCAGCACATTAAGCTAACTGTTGTTGCATGATTATGCGAATTCCAAACACTAACACTTTTAATAAACATCGACGCTGATTATCAAGTGATTGTTTCCTTATGCATCCTCTTGTTAAACAAATGTAAGAAGTTTCTCGTTCAACGTGGACTCTATAAACGGTTTTGAACAAGGGTCTGCACTCTAGCAAAGCATTAGTCATCGTGGACTGTTGGAATAACAATGTTTACCATCACATAAAGTTCGGTCCAACAGTTTCGAAGCAACTGCAAGTGTTGAACAAATTTTTATGAAACCTATTCGATGATCTAGAGTTAACGATTATTCACTTATTCGTCTCTGTATTGACTTCGCCGAAAAAAATCATATAGTAGGCAGTGCTTTCCGGTGTACTTCGCTCTTCGTACACATTGCAAGCCGTTGATCAGTTGAAAAGTCGAAAACAAAGAGCATATGCTGTGTCTGTAATAAAGCTGATAACGTGTGATAAACAGCTTCGTCAGACTATGGACACTCTGCTGTTGTTGATAGAATTACTCAAAAGGCTGACGGTGCCTCCTATACTTGAATTAGCTTACGGTGTATATCCTTTAGGGATGCGCCATGCATTCGATTCCATTAAGCATCGTTTGGAGGTGGTTGAATGCATGTCTGGCCTTTAAAATGACCCGCAGTGGGCTACCGATGAATCGAGCCAGTGCTTCGATACTCCCAGACAAGTCTAGTTCCAATTTGCCGACCACGGGGGAGATGACACGCTTAGTGCGCCATGGGCGAGGGGATTCATTCCACATGTGTGTTGCAAGGCGCCTCCGACCACTACGCCACACGCGCCCCTACATACGAGTATCCAAAAGCTTTCAACAAATTCATGTATTTGCTTGTAGTTAATCTGATGTCAGGATTGTGTTTCTCATGATGGAATGTATTAACAAGTTAAAATATTGTATTTACAACACAGTATTCGTTATAGAGAGCAAAAAACGTCCATTCATATAAAACACCAGGATTTATCAACTACCATTAACACATGGAATTCTTCTATTTATTACAAAAAAAGTTGAATGAGCAAATGATTACATGCGTTGTTGAACGAATTCCAGGAATTCAAGGTGAGATCAATAGGATTAAGAGTGCTGAATTCTTTACTTTGTTATTGAAAATCATGGTTTAAAGATTGTATTCTCTGATGTAGAAGTAGATGATGAACGACCTTCTTCATACCCGTGCAGATTGAGAACTGATTTTCGACGAGGTCCGTGCCTAAATGAAAAATTCAAAAGAAAGCACCATCTGATTTGTCAAAACTACCTCAGTGGAGTTTTTTGTTGGCAATTTCCCTTTACTAAGAACACAAATAAACGACAGATAACTGCAGGAATTAATAAACTTAGACAGTGACGTATTAGTTTCTTTTACTTTTTTTAACTTTGTTTGATCCGTCTTCACGACTACGGTGCGGATCCCTGCACTTCTCATATCCAATTCGTTTCCTCCCGTACATCGCCCACGAGGGTCTTCCAAGTTTTTACATGTGGCTTCCGTTGCTGCTTGAGGATTTTCATTTCATCTTGAAAGCCGTAGAATGCTGGTCGTGCAATTCTCCCTGGAGACCTGAGATAGCCCGGCTGGAGCGTTCCCAACTGGATTACAAAGAATGACTTTTTTCCCAGACAAGTCCGCTACCAGTTTCCCGACCCTGGAGGGATGAGAGGCCTGGTTGGCCCGGAGCGGAATCGAACTACTACCATGCTAGTGATGACGGGACATTACCACTGTGCTATCCGACCCTATTAATTTCGACATAGATTTTGGAATTTCTATTCCGTTTGATGATCGGTCTGTTGGAACGTACTTTCTACTTGAATATTTCTTGAACTAAAGAGAGCTTGATTTATGGAAAATTTGTGGAAATTAGACAAATACCGATGAAAAAAGAGAACGACATATCTCACTAAGTAAACTATCTGTTCTCCGCAATCTCTATTTACTGATAAACTGATACAAACATCGTTAACTCCATTTGGCGATAAATATCGCAAGGACTAAAGCATTGAAAAAGTAAACAGACATCGTGATTTCTGACGAAACAAAATGGAACTCACAATGTATTACTTTTTATTTACTGCCTTTTACTATTTTCATGCCAGGGTATTATGTGGAATTCAACCACAATGATCCTGAGATATTTGCAAAAGTGGCTGAGAGAAATGCAAAGCAAAGGTCACAGTGGTGAGGTGGAAGACAGGTAAGCCTACGGAGGGGGTAACAGCCTGTTCGAATCTGGCCTGAGGTGTGAGTATTGCAAATATCTTGGCATAATTGTGGGTGAATTTCACAAGATGAAAATATTGAAATTGCTCACCTTCTATCTGACAGCTTTTCTAACCTATCCCATTCTTCACGATACGTTTCGAACAGTTTCTGTGGATCTCGTCCATACATTTCTTTCTTTTCTTTAAACTTCTTGGGCACTGAAAACATTAGAATACATGTTTAGCGGTGAATTTCTATGGAAATTGCTTTCTTCAGAAATATTACCTTTTTCCTCTGGACTCGCGGACAGGGAATGTGCATGTGAGTTGTTTGATGATGGAATATCAGTGTCAGAAAGGAATAACGGTACTACATGAAAAGGTTCCACTATCTAAAAGAAAGCATCATTTGTATAAAAAATCGTTAATAGTTTACAATTTAAACGAGTAAGAACAATGACTGTGAGCAGACGAGATGGGTGTCATAGCAACATTATACATAGGTAATCGATGCCTACATAATAGACGCTGCAAAGTCTTCGATGTTTTTCTAGTCTTATTTCTTCGAATTTTGTTAGAATCAATTAATAATGGTTTTTCACGAATCATCCCTCGGTTTGCCGTCTCACTGTGGCGGGGAGGTGGTTCCTAGGTGCGAGGCTGCGATGTAAAGCGGAAGGATTCAACCCCACGCGAGGGTCTCCTAAGCTCGGAAGCAGTGCGGCGTTTCCATCAGGAAGCCCAGCCAAGAGTAAACCGATACCAGGATCCACCGCCGTCCTGGTATCAAACTAGCCGCATTGTGGCAAATCTCCTTCTGATCCACAAGAGCGACGACCGCCTGTGGTAGTGAAGACATGGGCCGGAATTTCGCCAGGCTGACCTCGGGACTCCAGAGAAACACAATGACTAAAACAGCAAAACTCCGAAAAATAGAGACTATGCTAGGACCTGCACAATCATTGAGGACGGGACGTGCAAGTATCCAAGTATCCATGTCTTTTGCAAATAACCGAAAGCCAATATAAATTAATTACAAAGGTGAAACTAACGTTTCCTTCGTAAATTCCTTCCAAAAGCGTTAAAGCGTGAAAAATTAAATCCACGAAAAACATGAAATAGGAGAGCCTTCGTGCATTGAACGTGTGGCTCTTACGGGAAAACAAGTTACAACAACTCTTTTCATCATACTTGAATATCTTCTAAAGTAGTGGGTGGCTCGATTATAATCACATAAGGTTCTTCCTTCTCTTCGTCGCACGTGTGCGCTTGTACTTCAATTTGGCACATCTCGACTGGCGGAAAAAGTTCCTAGAAAGAGCGTAACAGATTTTTTTAGAGAAATCCATTATTTCGGATTTTTATTTCCAGAACAGAAGAAAAACCTGTTCTATAGCTAGTGGTGAATGTATTGCCATTTCTCTGGAAAGCGTATGTGAGACAGGTTTTTTAACCATTAGATCAACGCCATCATATATGCTGCGTGACAATGACCTGTAATCTAATTTTTGATCAGCAGGTTTTCGACTTATCGATAATCACAAGAAATAAGCAGTTGAAGAGTATGAAAGGTAAAAAGCATAAGGCGTTCCACTCCGTTAAAATCCCGCAGTTAAGCGCCATGCATTTGATTCTATTCGTAGTGTCGTAGAGTTGACTATGTATATTTGGCCTATAACAATCATTTGCAGTGGCCGCTTTCAAATAACTCTGGCCCAATTGGAGGAATAGGTGAGGGGAGCCATGAGCCTAGGATCCAACAACAACCACGTGTGTATTGGAGGTAACACCTAACCACTGCACCAAACTCGCCCCCCATTTGGATTTTTTTTAAACATGCAAAGCTGTTTACTGATTGTTCTATTAGCATTAATCATAAATTTGAAAGGGAATACAGAGTAGATACTGATGATGACTACTTGGCATCCTCGTTTATACGACTGTGGCTTCGAACGTCGATCTATTTCCACGGCTCTCTATTTACATCAATACCCTACCTTTTGACCATTGTGGGTGACAAGTATTTTGACTGTAATAGGCGCAAAGCCTCAAACATCTGATAGAGACAAAGAAGATATATGCTTTGAATGTGGTCTTAAAAATGTCCTGTAGAAAATACCACATTTTCCATAAAGAGGCAATTGGCCATCTCCATGTTGGGATTGTTCCAACGAGAACATACGGAAAATCTTCAACCGGTAGAGGCAGTGGAATGTCAAATTGAGGAATTCGATGTAAAACAGGACGTTTTGAGAAGAATCTACTGGACGTTAAATAGTTGCTTGAATTACTAGGAATTTTGAAATGGTGACCACACCTGTGTCATTTATGAAAACGAATAATCACCGTACTCAACACGACGATGAAGAAGTGTACACGGGACTTCTAAACAGATTTTTTTCATAGATCACGCCATATAAGTGTAAATGGGGGTGCATCATACGAATTTGTTGCCTTTCTATTTCGACCTATTAGGGCTCGATATGTCACCATTAAGGTTAAAATTCGTGCAATCTGGTTTTGATTTTGGTTCTCTGGAATTTCTAAACAGAGAGTGGAAGCTTAAACAAAACAATCATCGTCCAGCTATTCCCACTGAGAACTTCCCCGCTCACTTAAAAACAAACAAGGTCGGGTTGCTTATGCAAGCAGAGAGACCACATTAACAATGATATTTATTGATTCATCCTCCTGTCGACACACAAAATTGTTCACTTCTGTTATTCGGAACAGGAAGACGTCAAGCAAAGGACAGCTGCGCGAGCAAACAACGGAAAAGAAATGCACTGCCACGATTACGAATACATCATAAGGGTAAGAAATACTCGTACAGACTTAAAGTCATCGATCTGAAGGAAATCTTTCATTCGACGAATGCAAAATTGCGAGGGTTTCACTAAAAGATTTAATTATATCGAACAGGTTTACTCCACCTATACGCTTATTAGTGAGGAAAAGCAGAGCCGCTGCAAGTCCTATCCGAGAACATCAGACGTCAGCTGAGATGTCATGAAAGTGAGAAGCGACCAAATGACAATCTAGTACTATAAATACACGGGAAGCATAAAACATTCGCTTACATCTATAAAATTATACATGCATACAAATGCACAAGAATGTACACAGCCACACACACACACACACACACACACACACACACACACACACACACACACACACACACACACACACACACACACACACACACACACACACACACACACACACACACACACACACACACACACACACACACACACACACACACACACACACACACACACACACACACACACACACACACACACACACACACACACACACACACACACACACACACACACACACACACACACACACACACACACACACACACACACACACACACACACACACACACACACACACACACACACACACACACACACACACACACACACACACACACACACACACACACACACACACACACACACACACACACACACACACACACACACACACACACACACACACACACACACACACACACACACACACACACACACACACACACACACACACACACACACACACACACACACACACACACACACACACACACACACACACACACACACACACACACACACACACACACACACACACACACACACACACACACACACACACACACACACACACACACACACACACACACACACACACACACACACACACACACACACACACACACACACACACACACACACACACACACACACACACACACACACACACACACACACACACACACACACACACACACACACACACACACACACACACACACACACACACACACACACACACACACACACACACACACACACACACACACACACACACACACACACACACACACACACACACACACACACACACACACACACACACACACACACACACACACACACACACACACACACACACACACACACACACACACACACACACACACACACACACACACACACACACACACACACACACACACACACACACACACACACACACACACACACACACACACAGATTATTCCTCGAGCTGAACAAACTCCAACATATGGACAGAATGATCGTTCCATAGCAAACAACGCAGAAAACGATTTTTATAGATAACAGTGCCATTTTTTGCTTCATTATTTCCGCTCTATGAACTCTATGAAACGATTACCGCTGAAAGATCCAGCTGTGTTTGTTCAGGTGGAAATATCAGCACATTAGCAACGACGCCTAGGTTTCGTAAATTTCTGCACAATTTTTCGATAAACATTCATTTGAGCAGGTCATTACTTGAAATCTTTGAGAAAAGGCTTTGCTCTATCCCGCACGCAGTTTAGATAGACCTCATGAAATGTTATTTCAATTTCAAATTTGCCCAGGAGATAAATTTTCAAGAAATTTATAACGAAGTTTAAATTTGGAAAGTTCCAATTGTTAAAATTATAACCCGTTGGAGACGTCAGAAATTCTCTGGGAGCACTTGTGACTTGCTGAATAAAACCGTAGTTGTTGAATCTTTTCGATATTTGAGACAGGAACTCATCATTGCTAAATAGGAAAAAAAAACACATTTTATTAGCAAAGACCTATAGATTCTGTTCACTTCTGCTCAAATTAATAAAGTTTATGACGTTCTTATTTGCTTAAAGTTGAAAGGCTGAACTACTTCTATGCAAGGATTAGTCATATGTGACTCATGCCGGTGTCAAAGTCCTAAAAATGTTAATGGACTGAGAGCAGAAAGATTCATGTTGAAGATTTGGTGTTCGTGAAGAACCCAGAAATCCGCAAAATTTTGGTGAAATGAAGAACAGCCAGATGCGGAACCATTTCTCACATACCAGAAGTGATCCTGATTAAGCATTATAGAAACAGGACGACAGTTAGGTCGTTCTTCAACGCGTTGTTATAGGCAAAATACTATTATAAAATCGTCTTAGACAGGAGTAATGGACGAAGAACAAACAACTGATTCAAATCGATTAGAAGACATTCGAAAAGGTCCGTCGCCGGAGAAATAACCAAATTGTAGATGTAGTAGCAACAATGGCATAAACGAAGGCGAATCGTCCAGGTCTCAAGTAATGAAGAACAACAAATGCTACTTATTATCAGCAGACTTCCATCAAATTTACTCTATTTCTAACCACAAGGCACTACAGATTCATGTACGCAATAAATCAGAGTTTTTCTTTTTTGAGCAAATACGTGGTTTTGACATTAGCAAGGCTTACTCAGTGCAATACTTGTGGTGAAGTTTCAGAGGTTTAGCGTCCCATAGGATTTGGTGGAGCCAAATTGAAACAAAACATACTCAGCAAACACTTTCAAAAAAAATTCCCAAAAAAGTCCAAAGATGGAGCTCAGCGAAGAGTGTTTTGTGTCCACGTGTGACCTGGCTCCATACCTCAGCCTAATTTTTTTTAACTAGGCGACCCACATTCCTCACCCATGTGAGACACTGTGGGACTGGTCTCCAAGAACAAGTGAATGACTTACAAAGAACAAAACCGTGAGTTTAAAAGAATTTGGGAGCCATGCGAATGAAATTTATGTATTTAGTTATAACTGCTTGCGTTATCAAAGTCCTTGACTGAGTAGATTGAGTGTCCAGTTGACCTTTCCGCGATCTGGCGAAGACGAAACCGCCGAAGCGAGTCAGCTATTGTCAATAAGCCATAACAACTTTGCGTCACCTCAAGAAGAAAACACTGACTTATAGAACAATGCGGAGGTAAACAGAAAGTCGGTCCTGGGAATTGCTACGTCATATATGCAATGTCATAGGTAAATGACAGCTTTGACAGCACAATACCCATCAGTTTAAAACAAAACTTGCCAAGTGATGCTGATCGTCATCTGTGTCATGACAGCTATCACTCATCTGGAAACTGCTACCTGTAATCTCGTTAGTCAGTGGAAGAGTAGAGTGTTGAAACGTGTCATGCCCTCATTAGTGTTTTTCGCACATCACATTTTTCGTATGAGGATCCTTATCTTAAGTGCTCATGTTGAGTAAGTGCTTTTTCGTAGCTCTTCTGGCTACGTTAGGGTGTGGAATGAGTTTTCTCTTTGAATATAACAAAATGATACTTAGATATTTCCAAAACTCTGGAAGCTGGTGTCTGCGGTGTGGATCGAAGACGCTGTTATCCTTTCGGGGGCTAACGCGTTCACCAATACTCCACCCGCGTCCTTCGTTTCGCCTGTTTCTCAGCTAGTTTTCTATCCGCCAGTGCCATCAGCAATCACCCGTCAACGGGATTGGTCTGGGGAGCACAAAATGCCATTGAACACAGTTAAGCTGAGGCTACAGTTGAAATCACAATGTTAACTTTTTATTTCCTCCTACAAATAGTAGTAGGCAGCAAATAAAAAGTTAACAAACGATAGATCACCTATACCACCTGTGGATCCGTCGATGGTCTAGTGACTCGAGCGGGCACCCAGTAATTCTTCCATTTTTATTCCTGTCGCGTTGAAGAGTATCCCAGTGTGTTCTGCACGCTCTAGGGACACGTTGAGCACCATTTCTTTCTTCTAGGCTTTTCGTGAAGAACTCTGACCATCGGGTCGGTGGTCTTCCTGCAGTGCATTTGACATCCCGAGTAGTCCAGTCACTTACGGCTCTTATCCATCGGTTGTAGTTCATAGGCATTACGTGTCCCGCCCAACTTATCTTCGACTGTTTGGCCTATAGAACGACACCTTGAATTCTGATCGTTGACGCAGGTCGGAGCTTCGGATCCGTTCCCTTACTTGCGTGACATGGGATACCCCTAGCATCATCATTTCGACTACGCGTTCAATAGCGAACGACAACTAGTACTAAAAATTTTATTTTACATATATGACCCGAATTCACATTTTGCGAATCCGATGGCTGTTTCTGTTTTTTGTTGTCTCGCAAAAAGCCATCCACAAAGGTCTTCGGATTCGCGTGTGGGTTCGTCTACTACCCTGACGACTTCGCCTTCTCCATGTTGTTGAATGAAGGCTGATGTGATTTTGATTTAATGATCGAGTGGCTAAATTTGACCGTTCCAGGTCTGACCACAAAGGCACTGCTCGTCATTGCGGATCGGAAGGACCATTTCCCAGTCTGGTGCCAATTTTTCCTACCAAGATCAGCTCAACCAGAAACTATGTACACCTTATTCGGTATATTTCGTAGTTTTGATATTATCTACAGTTTTATTATAGGGTGTGGGGAGTTCAGTGATTAGAGATCACAGGTAATACACACATGGTAGTTAGTTCAGAACCATAGAGAACCCGTTGTATCCTTCATCGTAGCCCACGTTTCAATCTTAACACCGTCGTGGATGAGGGATACAGAATAATGGACCTAATGAGAAAAGTGCTGGAAGACCAAGTATGTGAAAACGGATGATCTAAACTAAAAAACAAAGCAAATCATTGCTATAACTGTTACTATTCCCTGCAATAGTAGTAGTTTGTAGAAAAGGAGTGTTATTAACTGTGGTACCTCTGTGCAAATTTTGTTAAAATAATAAATAGAGCAAAATTGCTAACCGTTTCATAAGAAGGGGACTGTTTTCTGAAGAGCTTTTTGTCGCTCGGCTCCTTTCGCAGCCCCTGTGGTGGTTGTGTGATCGACGAATGTTTTTGGACTAATTCGTCGTTCGTGTCTTCTGGAGGTTCACGACCTTCCTGAATAGGGCAAAATTGTTTGCAAAACTGTTGTTATCGATTAGTTCATTGCCGTAGAACAGTAGGATTATGTGGATTTTTTTCCTGCAATAATTAACTCGGTTATGCTTGCAAAGCACTCTAAATGCACCATTTTCTCTTTTTTTTAAACGTCATTTGTTCATTACGGATATCAGCCTGATCCTGGTGAACAAAATCTCAAAATCAGGGATAAACTTAAAGTCTCAGCGGAAAACGTATTTGGATTCTTAATGGAAAATAAAGTAGTCAGTGAAATATGGCATATGAGAATTTACTTGTAGAGCAATCGTTCGCTCGACGACGTTTTCCAGATCCAATGCGTCGATCATTCCTGGTTCAACGCCACACTTCTTTCCAACGGCATGAAGAAGGTCACGTACTCTGAGCCTAAAAACTTGGTATTACTTGGACTAAAACAGCATCATATTTGTTAAATAGAAAACACCTTTATCGTTTAACATCTCACTAAATAATTTTTTAAAGGATTAATATTTGCTTTCCGAACACATCCATGACAGTCGATCAAATGTGATAAATGACAGAGAATTAGCAGAACTCTTTGATTCTTTTACTCAACACTGACACTGATTCAAAAAATTTGACACCTGATGTGCCTCAGGAACAATGGAGTAGCAGTACTAAGCATACCATAATAGTTTTCAAAAAACTTGTGGAACACCTTAGCCTAATATCTTCTTGTAATTCGTTCTTACTGCTTCTAGTAAGCCTCCACTTGTTTACATCCTCATCATGGGTGGAGGGTGCTCCTTGGTGTCAGACCGATATGCACGTCGGAGGTGTACCTTAGACAAGAATCCTCTAACTTTAAAGAAGTTCGACATTTTCATCTGGAAGGTCAGCTGAAATAAACCAATAGCAGGAATCTCCGCTATGCAAGAATACAATTAATCTGAAGGGTGCTAATATCCCTCTGATCCATAGAGCCAGCTACTGTGACAACGACCTGAGGAAACTTTATGCTAACCCGACCTCAGAACAACAGACAACCAACGATAGCAATAAACCAATCTCAGTAACCAGCATCATTAGTTTTGCTGACAACCCCGCCTTCTTTTCGAGAAGTGCCAAAGCAGAGATGATACTCAACAAGCACAATAAAGCGCTAAAAACCAGAGCCAGCTGATAAATTGGTGCAAAGCCCAATGAAAAATCAGTGCCGTCGAGATGAACAAATTGAAGAGGAAAGTTTCACGATTATAGAGACCAATTTGTAAGTGCAGCTTTGCGCTCATTAAATATAGAGAACAACTTGAAGAGCATTAAACGGAAGAAAAAAGAGCAGCATGGGGCGCAGAATGGCCTGTCAAGGAAACCACTGACCAGTCAACTACCCGACACTCATTTTTTTTCACCGTGTCCGCCGCCCCTGTTCACATGTCATCTTAAACACTTGACCTCTGTTATGAAACAAAGACGTCGTTTAATACTTCGAAAAACATGGAAAGCTGTACGTAGCAATTACAGAGTGCTTTAACGATGTCTTCTGAAATTTAATTGGTACAATGTCTAGTCGGAATGCGTAGCTGAAATCTTCGAAACCTATCTCATCTTCGATATCAAGGAGGATACACATTGATGGCAAAACATAGAAGGACCAATCATATAATAAGAAGAACAGATGAAAGATGGACGAAAAGAACATTAAAGTGGACTTCAACAGAATTCAAGCCTGCTCTCAGGAGACAGCATTAGCGATTGGTGCTCGTCTTCTATGCCAGCCACATGCATTTGTAGAAGGAAACGGTCAATGGATAAAGGAGTGCGTCTTGAGATGTCACAATGTTCGAAGCAATCCACTGCTGTGGACGAAAACTGCTCAGAAAAAAAGGGATGGAAGATGTGCTGACGCCCGCACTACTTGTGAGAACGGCCGGTCGAGAAGCAAAGTGTGCTACAAGGAAAAGATATCCACTAGTAGCTTGATGGTAACTCTTGAGTAGGCATGGAGGCGAGCTCCAATCCCATATACTACACATACACATAAATGTAGGTTATTGGCCGAATCGTATATGATCCACAAACCCGTATACACATGTGGCCAAACTCTTTATGTATACATAAATATAGGCACGTTCATGCAGCAAATATATGTCACACTAGTACATTAGAACAGTCCTTAACCCATTTTTGGGCATCGAGAAAATTAAAAAATAAGCTTTGTGAACTTTTGCTATCCTTTCTACTAAATTGGAAGATATGAAGCAATCGCTCTACAACTAATCATCCTGAAATCCACTGGGAAGAAAAAATTTTGTTCCATATCGAAAAGACCAAGTGCGGCATAAGAAAAGTTCGCCATCTCGAAGTCCAATATGTCATAAAAATTGTGAAAAAAGTTTACAACAGTCACCTGGACAACAAAAAGAGGGACCCACGTCTGACTTTCTAGTAACCTCGGCATTGATCAAGCAATTCTTCGTATTCTTGTTGAGCAAACACGAGGGTGTTATTTTTCATTCTTTATTAACGAACAAGCTGACGTTTCAGCGGATTTCGCCTTCCTCAGAGCCACTTTCTACGAGGCTTCCACTGAGTATGTCGCGTGGAGACCAACCGCACAGAATTCACATGGAAGCGTTCGCCATATTCACTATCACTTCTTCAAGCACTTCTACAATTTCCAGCACGAGAAGTGTTTCACCAACCACGATGAAGCAAAAAATGCCTACAACTAATTCATCGCTTCCAGAACTCCAAAGTTTTATACAACTGAAACAAATAGACATGTTTCTCTGGTCAAAAGTGTGTAGATTCAAACGGCTTTTGCCTTGATTAATTATGAATAACATAGTTAAAAACGCAAATTTATTTCTCAATAAACTAATATTACTATATACCAGGTCTTTTCGAAATTGATGCCTGATGTCAACCTGTGTATTTAAGGCTGAATATTTTAGATCTGAATAATTTTCTTCTAATATAAATGAAAACCATTAGAATCTATAAACGATTCTTGTGAATGAGAAACAAGTTTATTTGTACTAGTGTCAAAAAATACTGCACTTAATGAGTTGATGAAACCAGGAAGAGTTTCGTAGCCTAGAACTCATTCAACTTCTGAGACATCCATGGTGTGATGTGTAGCCGCACTTTTATTGTGAAGGAGGATTAGTACCTTTTAGTCGAGCAATGTGAACCACAGTCGTTCATGTTTCTGCCGTAATTTGTCGATTTTCTGGATGTACTTCTTCGTCATACTCGTCTACGTTCGAATCAGTAAGCTAAGGTGGATGTAATCAGCAGCAAAACGCCACTCGGCAAGTAAGACCTTCGTTCGGCGCACGTTGGGCTTTGGGAAGTGCTGTGGAGCTTCATCGCAGACCAACCAGCAATTTTTGTCTGTTTTCGTAGAAGGTCCATTTCTCATCGTACCTCGCAATATGGTCGAGAAAAAGGTTGTTCTGTTTGCGCAGAAGAAGCACGTACATCATAACGGCGACTTCACCGCCATTCATATAGCATCCATTTGCGAGCTTATTCGACCTTACAAAATTTACGTTTTCGAGCACGCGGACACCGTTAATGTGCTTAGACCGAGCCTTTTCAAGTTCTCAAACAGTTGTGTAATAATTTTCTCACAGAAAAGCCTTCAATTCGGCCGAAATACTAGCAGAAGGACATCTCGCAACCTTCCTCACTTTCAAGGTTCCATTTGCCACAATGAAATTTTCCAAACCTTATTGTGCACTGTAGGTTCCAAGAAATTTCGTAGGCCTTCTAGCCATTTAATTTTTTCGACGCAATTGGTTGCAATACGTCCAAGTAGGAACTCAGTAGAAGCAGGTTTGCAGAAATTTCTGTTCTAACATTTGAAATTTAACCCTTCAAGCTTGTCAACGCCTTTTATGGGTTTTGCAGTGATATATAACAGTACTGCACTGGAAGGAGAGATATATTGTTAAAACATAAAGAAGAGAAATGAAATCACAAATTGGACATTAATTTCGAAAAGACCTAACAGCTCTATTTAGCCAATAATCTACGAGTCTATAATGAACATTCAACAAGAAACAGAAGTTCCCAGGACCTCAGATAGTCGAAAGTGTTTTGTTGGTACATCTTCTAACAGTTTCAGTTTACAGCTTATAGTGTAACACTTTAACAACCTTGCGGTTGCTGAGAAAGGAAACGACGAACGAGCAGAAGCTTAATCTCAGAAGAAGCGCTCTACGGTTTGCTTTTTAATCGAATGAGAGCACTCGCTTGGTCTTTTGAGTGGTATTAAACAAAGAGATGAATTCCACATGGGATAAGAAATGAATGAAACTCACAGTGATTAGAAAGATAATCTGAGATACGTCGTCGAGCCACATTCGAAAGTGAGAATTTCGCGTTTTTTGATTCGTTTTTGGATTTCGAAACAGTGTCAAGGGTCTCTCTACGCAGATGTTTTCGATTACAGTGTGAGCACCCTGTCTGCCATTTCAAAACGATCACCCTTATGCCTCTGTGTCCTATGCTTTCCTAGAGCAGTAGTTTACCGTATTTTAAGTTATCCATTTAGGTGGTCGTTATACATTAACATTCACGACTTTAGGTACAATAAGTCTGATTTCTTGCGGCACACGGATCACGTCGCGTCTGCATAAAAGATCACCTATGTTGAAATTTACAACATCGGCCAAATGCTTCTTCATGTACAAATAGAGAACAAAACCATAACGATGAAAGTTTAGAAATGGCAGTCGCGATCCTGGCGCAGGAACACCAAACCCAAACGCGCAGAATTCTTGAAACATTTTGATTAACTGCAAGAATCGAAAAAATCTGCAAAAATTACGAATGGCTGACTATCAAATGTGACCTGACACCGTATCACAGAATTTTCACGTAAGCGTTCGTTTTCATTTCACTCGTTATCCCATGGGAATAGCAGTCTGGGTGTTGTCACTCGCTTAGGAAACGAAAACGTTGAGCTCTTTTTAATAGAGATCAAAGCTTGGTTTCTGTGTCGGCCTTTCGTTAAAACCGTAGAATATTCGCTGAATAAGACTGCATCATAATACCTCTAAGCTCTGGAAAAGAGTGAAGCCTCGAAAAATTGGTCATATAACATCAAAAACCTTATAAAGAAACTCATGTTAGCTCATCAACAACAGTTCGTAAGAGATGAAATGATGACTAATACTGAGGTTAAATGAAAGTCGATCACTTGAATCACTGAGTAGGGATGATTTTAATAGTAAAATTGATAAAACATACTGAAAGAAAGAAGGTAAGGGAAATAAACGACAAGAGGACTTGAAGAGAAAAGAAAAGAGGAATTAAAAAAATCAACCAACGTTTTGCCACCAAACCAAATCTTTGTCGACGCCGCATCTTTCATTTTCTTCCCGAGGTAATGCAATTTTTTCATATACTCCGAACCAACATCTAAATTTCCCGTTGTCATACAGATGAGACGATTTTTTAAAAAAACCGAGTAAAAAGTGTTATTTCGAGAAAGTCCGTCCACCTATAGCAATTGTTGTTATCGCCAATCCAAGGCAAACATAAAGAAACGTAATTGGTAGGAATGCCACTCTAAACATAAAAGAGGCTTACACTTGATCGCACAAGAAATCCAACGAACTGCAGTAAAAAAACAGTAAAACGGACCTTGTTGGAACAAGCTGCCCAAAAATCAATTGCCGTAAGACACAAGAAGTTGAAATAAAGTCCGTTAAAAAAAGTCGATCTGAAAAGACTTGACGGTTTTCCAAATAGAAATCGAATCGCAGATGCGTTACCAGAGACAAAAATTACAAGTGCTAGGTAGGATATTTTCAGAAACGAAACCAACCTACGAAAAAGCAATCAGTTTATGAATGTTGTTTCCTAGGTAAATAGTCTTTTCCCCACGTTTCGCTTTTTATTACAGCAATCACTAGGAAGTAAATAGGCAAATAAATATGTTCTGAGTAATACAGTAACCGTAATACTAGCTAAAGGTAAGAAAAAAAAAGAATCGCAGGTGTTCACTGTTGCACTAATAAATATACACACCTCCTCAGTGAAACCTCTCTTAGTAGTTAGTTCCGATGTAACGCAGCACGTTCTAAGGCTGCATATAAAGCAAAAACGCCGAGCAAAGGTAACATTAAATAGAACCCGAGAGCATGGTGGATTTATGCCGTAAAATTTTTCCTTGTGCTGTGACGGAATAACACATGTCTTTTGCAAACATGTACATAACCGTGTATGTATGTATGTATGTATGTCTGTCTGTCTGTCTGTGCTGTCGTGTGCTGTGTGTGTGTGTGTGTGTGTGTGTGTGTGTGTGTGTGTGTGTGTGTGTGTGTGTGTGTGTGTGTGTGTGTGTGTGTGTGTGTGTGTGTGTGTGTGTGTGTGTGTGTGTGTGTGTGTGTGTGTGTGTGTGTGTGTGTGTGTGTGTGTGTGTGTGTGTGTGTGTGTGTGTGTGTGTGTGTGTGTGTGTGTGTGTGTGTGTGTGTGTGTGTGTGTGTGTGTGTGTGTGTGTGTGTGTGTGTGTGTGTGTGTGTGTGTGTGTGTGTGTGTGTGTGTGTGTGTGTGTGTGTGTGTGTGTGTGTGTGTGTAATCGCCAGAGAGTATACGCACCTCCAGATATGCCAACACTGTTTAAGTAGCGAAGCACTTCGATGACGATCTGTACTTATATGTGACACCATTGTTGTCTTGTGTGTGAAACCTGTGACAAAGGAATGAGTAACGAGGTCTGAGGATCGATGCAGACCACGAGAGGTTCAATGGAGAATTTCTTTTCACATGAACCAACGGCACCTACTGTGCGGATCTCACTACTTCTTGCGACCGGCTTTGTTTCCACGTATTCATCATCTACGAAGGTCTCGAAACTATTTGCGTGTGGGTTCTGCTGCAGCATGAGAATTTCTTGCTTTTTTCATGAATGCCGTTGAAAGCTGTTTAAGTCGATCTTTCCCGGAGTCCTGAATAGCCGTGCTAGGGCATTCCGACGTGGATTGCAAGAAGTAAGTTGATCTCTGAGAAGTCTGGTAGCAGTGTCCAGAATCCGAAAAGACGAGAGGTCAGGTCAGATGGGCTCTAGGGGGGCAAACTAGCACTTCTTTCGTAATGGATGGCATCAACACCACTGCGACGCCTGCCCAATAAATATGAGAGAAGTTTCACAAAGAAAGTTGTATTTTCAACAAATTCACCAGGAAGAACCCAAGACGAAGTCTGTCCTCATGAGAATGTCAGAAAAATTTTTACATCGGAACTCGCAGTTTGCAGCAGTATTTATTCCTAAGTGATTTAACTGAATTGGAATTCGACCTATCACATCGTGATCAGTCGAACGACCATCTAAACGCAAGAGTTTTGATGCCACAAAAGCTGTTGCTGTCTGCAACGAAACGTGTAAGAAAAATAGAATTTCTTGATCTGCAAAGGTCGGCACTTAGTAGAAACCACACAGGGCCATCTCAAGATTCCCAGGGAATATCACGCTTCACCAACATTTAATGTACCGATAATGAATTCACAGCAAGTTCTTAAGCCGCAGCTGGAAAGAGCAACGACTGGAGGGTGTCCTTTCGCTATACACGGTCGTTTCCTAGCCTGCAAGCCAAGCTTATCAAGCACATCAACACTACGTGGTGTTATCAATTCGTCAGAGACTTTTGTAGAAAAAATAAAAACACTGATTAACTGCATCGATGAGCTTCCAAAAATCGTATTGTAGGCCAAATGTGCATTAAATCATTTCTTCGAATGGATTCTGATACGTGGCGTATTAATAAAGGATTTATCAACATTACGCGTTATACTTAACTTCGACATGGAGCTATGACTACAGTGATCATGGCTTCCTTGTATTACCTTATCGTTACATCAGATTGTTTCTGGTTGGCTAACTGCTACGTACAACTGGATGACGGCATAGGTAAGTAATAGTGCGGTTTTCGAGACTTCTGAGAATCGAAACCTTTTCCAATAAGCAAACCACCGGTAGAGTAAAAATCGTGCCTGACCATGTATAATTTATCTTAAAAATTCACAGCATTGGATTTCGATATGACGTATTTGCTCGCATGACGATAGCATCCTTATCTCATGGTGGAGAACAAAAAAGGAAAAATGTCCTCTTGATCAGTTACCACTTGCCGTACTAAGCAATAATTCTGATAATATGTTGTAAATTCATGACTGGTTAAATGTAAGATAAAGTCTTCATGGCACAGTCTAAACAATGAGCAAAACCTTGAGCAAGGTTGTAAAATACCTGAGAAGGGAAGACGCCTACCAGTGTCGCACTGCCCTACATCCATCTTATACTACTGCTCATAGAAAGTGTCAAAATCCCTTACAAAAACCTTTCGTTATGCCATATGAGTTACAAAGAATTTAATCGGCATGTTGTCTGAATGGCATCTTATCCAATAAGCTTTTTTTCACCTCCGTTATTGTAGTGGAGTACTTACCCAGCTAGAAGATTTTGGACATCTACATCTGAAAACGTAGAGAAAAGTGAAAGAACGAGAACAGTCACCATCCTTTCCACAGAAAGCTAATCGCAGGGCGTAATCCCTCTCTCTTGCTTTACTTCTACCTCTCACTTTGTCACTTTCAGTTCATAATGTTAGACGATTTCTTATGACGATGACTGGAAATTGTCATGGCTGTGGTACTCCACTGGTCACTGGTATGACCAGTATCCATTTAGTGTAAATCCACTACTTTTACTACTGAAAGCCTCCGTGTTCTATATCTTAACATATGTCAATTGCTGATAAGATCAGGATACGACACAACAAAAAATATGTCTATAGTTGAAATCAGTGACTTAAAAAATTTATCAAACCAAACCATCTGGGCCGATAGAGGGAAACAAACGCACTATGCCCTTTCGCTACTCAGTAAAAAACATGCAGGCTTTTTATACGCTAGCCGATAAGATACAATGAATGTCTTACAGCAGTAAATGAAACTTTCACTGATGAAAAAACACATTTACAATACTTCTGCTTAGCGAATTCATAGTAGCCGTACGACTAGGAATTCAGCAGTAAAACAAAGAGAGAAGAATGAAAAGAAACAAAAAAAATCCTAGGGAGCACCGGTAAGGAAAGAAAGCTTTAATGGCAGTTCTTGCATGATTTGACAATTAATAAAAAAGTAAATAAGCCACACTATTCCTTTCAGTGGAATAATTGCCTAAGTTAGAAGTTGGTTTCGGAGAACAACTGGAACAATTACGGTATAGGGTTATTACCTGTCCGTTTAGTGCTGGAAGTAAGAGTGCACCCATTGCAACGTAGATAAGGGAAAGCAATTAACAAGGCGAGTGATGTAACTTGTATAGAAGAGTCCTAAAAAAAACTAAAAGTTTATAAAAACTCTAAAGACTTTAAGTATGTAATGCATTTCTCATGCTACGTTAAAGATTTATAGCGCTAACAAGGTAAAGGGGTGTCTTTGCGCTTAAAATGTGATACAGAGGGAGTTCACTCCAACTGAGGATAATCAAGCAAGGTATGCCATTTGAATTCGAAATCCCAGGTTATTCTACCCTTGCACCTTATTGAAAGGATCCTAGTCGTAAGACAGCAGAGTTTTTTATAGCCCACTGCTTGTAATTAAATCAAATACAATCCCCCAGGACGCAAGAAAAAAAATTTCACAGCCAGCAAGATACTTTCAAATTGAATTCGTTCTCGAACTGACAGTGTAAAATGAACCATCTAAGTCTAAGGTCTAGGTAGTGATGCAACAAAAATGGTTTCTGGAGTTTTATTAGGTTTTTTGGAAAAAAAATACTCGTCAACAGAAAATACAACCCTTCAAGGAGTAAAGACAGTTCTTGTGAGCACGGAAACTTCTATTAATGGAAGTTGCCCATCTCTATATAGATGAACTACAGCGACAAAAATTTGATTACGGAAAAATCCGGTTAGATGTTCTTAAGTAACACATGAAAACGAGAGAATGCCCAGAGAGATTTCCAAGTGACCTGTGGATCGAGAGGGTGAGATGACTGAGCTTAGTCTAGAGAACACCGAAATTTTCGTACAGATCCTACCTTGTATTCTTTACCAGACAATGAAGCGCGTGATATTCGCCGTTGAGTACGATACGCTTCTAACTGAAACCAGATGTTTACACAGTAATATGGTGATTGTTTGACTTATGGAATGTCAGCCATTTATGAATTTCTGAATATTTCAATGTTTTCCTTATTGTTTTATAATTTCCTACCCATTGTTAAAAGCTCTAAAGCTCTTGGAGTTGATCAATCCCCTGAGGGATGAACCATCCATTCGACTTCATTAGGAATCGTTTGGAGGTGATTGAATGTATATCTGGCCTTTACAACGGCTCACGGTGGCCTACCAATATATCGAGCCAGTGCTGCTATCCTTCAGACAAGTTTGGTACCAAATTTGCCGACTCCGGAGGTATGGAAGGCTTGGTGGGCCATGATCGCGGGGATGGATTCCACAGGTGTGTTGCAGGACGCCTCCGACCTCTGCGCCACACGCGCCTCACTCATTGTTATTAATAATAAATTCAATTTCGTAAGCTTCTATATATTTCTTTCACAGTTTCGTAAGTTCAGAGATTTTTTCTTTTTTTTGAGAGCAAAGTAGTGATAATGAATCCCTCTCTCCTGTGCCTAATCGCACCATCAGTGGTCTTTCGATATGCAAATGTGAAATACAGTGAAGGTTTATCCCAAAGCAGGTGAGTCAAGCTGAAAAGAAGTTAAATACTTTCTTTATATTCTTGATGAGCAAACACGAAGTCGTATTCTATCTCTTTATTTACGAGTTGATGTTTCGGAGGATTTCCTTTCCTCACAATATAAAGCATTGTTCGATCAATGCCGAGATTAATAGGAAGTCTGTCGTGGTAATGAAATATTTCCAGCTGAAATTACCACACTTTTATTATACGCTTATTCAACATATTTGCGAAGAGTTATTTTTGTCGATCCTCTTTTGAATTGCAATATGCGTCCAGTTCTTTGTACATCTCTCCCTTAGAAATGATATTGCTCCACTCTTCGTGCTTATGGCCCAGTGATTCGGGATAGCCACCAAGTTCATTGAAACGTTTTGAATTTTTTTATATTCCACATACACGTACATATATATATCCTGTGTTGTTCTGTGTGTCACTTCACGATTTTCGAACATTTCCCATGTGATAAAAAAAGAGCTCGTTCACTTTTCCACAATACTACTGTCAGTTCATTGTCACCGGTCTCATCGTGCATGCTAAATATATTTCGGCTTCCAAATACATTTTCTTAACCTGTTCATTCCATATGATCATGATTTGCAGTGCTGATTTAAAAGGAAGGCAACGAACTAGTAGTTAAAAAACTGACAGGACCATTTTTTGCAGAAGATGAATTCAGCTTCACTTCCGACCAACTGCTCATCAAGAGTGAAGACTAAAAAGAACAAAGAAAATGAGGGCGATGCAAACAAGGAAGCCGAAGACGATCCGAACAAACAAGATAGAGACGAAGCAAACAAAAAAAAGGATGTTTTCTGTTTCCTCCTTGCAGCGAAGTTTGATAAAAAGTGGCATGTAGCCAAAGAGAAGTCATCGCTGCCAAAAATGACCAGTTAAAGCCGTGTTCCCCGCATTTCAAAAGGCCTATCAAGTTGTAGACATATTCCTGTTTCTTCACAAAGTAGACTACTCTCTATTTTCCCACGACTTAGATGTGTACGGTAACTATTCTAATTATCTTCCTCTTACATCTTCTGCGCCGGAAAAGATAACTCCCACGAAAAACAGTTTTTGGTAAGTTCTTAAGCATAAGTATATGAGGACAAAGCTTTTCTTGCAACACCGTAGGCTGAGGATCTGTGGCGAGTAAGCTATAAGGGAATAGATAAACCTATGGCAAGAAAAACCCTTGACTTGAGAATAAACAGCTGAAAAGAAAATAAATCATGTATGAATCGTACCGCCCATTCTTACTCTCAAAACTCCATTTGCGAACCTTATATGGTTTGTGCTGCCACGAATGTGTCAGTCTAGCTCAGTTCACTTTCTTACGATATCAAGCGAGCAACAAGCTCCGTTGTTATCCGTCTCAATAGTTATAATTTCTGCACTCATTTTGAATCTATTACTAGTTTGAGACAATTGCACCGTTTAATAAGCATGAAAATCCTTTCAACCAATCTTTCACTATCAGTTGAATTGTCAGTAGATCCATTATCAAATTTAATAATGGCACTGTAAACTTACCTTACGCCTCGAATCGCTAGCAAAGTTATTCAGATACTGTCCGACGTTAGCGATAATAATCATTGTAATTGGTATACCACAAATACCGTAAACAATGCAAAAAAAGTCGACCCGCGTATGTGATAGGTGCAATGCGATTATAACCTTAACTTTATCCAGTAAGTAAATAAGGTAAAACAGAAGTTTTTGCTTAAAGGTTAAATCCTCCTTAAGTTTATTAAGAAGTCGAAATATATTATGGAAGGATATAAAGCTCAAAAAACAAAAAAAGGATTTGTCGACGTCTTACGTAGAAAAGTTATAAAATAGCGCTCCTGGGACAGACTTTGGCAAGGCTGACCCCGGGATTCCAAGGAACCACAATGGCTTAACCAGACCAGCAAATCCCCCAAAAAATGGAGATTATGCTGGGACCTGCACAACCAGTGAGGACGGACCACTCAAGTATCAAGTGTAAAATAAAATAGCCCCACAAGGGATAGTTATTTACCAGCAGACACGCTTAGATTTCTACTAAAAGAGCTGTTTAAAAAAAGTACGACTGCTGAAAGGGATTTGGTAGGGTTATCAGTACAATTAGAGAATTTTAAGCATTAAAACTGTGGAGAATCCAATGCGCATTAAGCCAAGTTTTTACAAATCGATAAAAAAATCCTTGCGTAAAAAAATTGTCATATCCATAAAATTTTCAAAAGCATTGGTAAGACAAGAGCTATTTGAATAAATAACAACATTTTAAATCGATCGAGCTAATCGAGCGATTTGAAATAAAAATGTTCCAACTTACTAATGACCTCATCAGTACGAAAAATAACTAATAACTAAATAACGAAGGTTGATGGAAACCGTAATCGATGCGAAACAATGGAGTACGTATGATGCAGTGGTTAGTGGTGTCCTAAAGTAAACACGTGGTCTTGGCTTGGATCCCACTGCAAGGGCGTACAGAGTTTTGCGCGTATTGGTACCAGACTTTCATAGGAGGATAAAAATACGGTCTGCATTCATCGACAAGCTAGAGCTAGTCATAGTATACGCGTGCCTCCAACCATACCTATGCGGTGCTAACAATAGAGATGAATGCGCAGAGGATCGTTAAGGGATTGATTATTAATGAACATTTATACCATTTATCCTTTACAAACATCAAAACAGTTTTGAAGATTTGCAATATTATATTTAATGGGAAAAAAATTTTACTACTAATCGTTTAATACCAATAAGCCGATCATCCGCAGTCTATGCAAGTTCCACAAGCAAAACATTAAATATAATGGATTAGCAATCATAATGGATTAGCAATCTTACCAAGTGTTGTGACAATACCGAAACCATAGAGCGTGGCGGTTACAAATGACCATTCACTTCGCTCATCCCTAAAAAATAGGCAGTGAAAAATCCTCGATAAAGTTTCGGCTTTCTTGGTGCAATACGTCAAAGCAACTTGTTTCATGTCACTTTTTTCAGTAGATCTCTTTTTCCTCTAATGGTGCTTTCTAGTTCTTTGCAAACCCCCTTTTCTATGCAAGAAAATTTTTTGCCAGTGGTAGCGTTTCGCGAACTTTCTAGCACACAGAAATTTCTCACCTAAATGTGGGTATCTACTCATATATCCCTTTACTGTTTCCCTACTTTTACAATTTTTAGTTAGCCATCTCTCTTGGATCGTCACGTTCAGCAATCCAGAGATTTTAGTTCAGTTGCGGTGTGATTTTTAAAATTGTCGCTCACCTTTCCGGTTCATAGCAGTTGGCGATTTTCTTTGCAGTCACATTCCGCCATGGATTTTCCAATGAAATGGGCGACAGTTTTGTGATGAGCTAAGTTAGTAGAATAAGTTATTAACATCTCGCAACTTATTTACAGTTATTCATCACTTCTGCATTAAGGATAATTGGCTGCACAAGTTCTTGCCACTTGTAAACTACTACTGCATGAAATGAATGAAAAGAATTCGAGTAGGAAGATAATTTACGAGAAAAAACTTGATAAATGAAACAAGAACGTATTTAGACGTTCGTGGTACCTCTAAAACGCAGCGCATCTTCTTATTACGATTCTCTTCATGATGACGTTCATAGGCTTCTGCTTCCAAGTGATTGAATATGAAGCCACCAGCAAACGCGTACGCCAACACCAACAACAGCAACGAACAATGAAGTGTAAACGGTTTCGCTTTCTAGATGAAGATGTCGTCAGTGAAGTACATGCGTGAAATATCTCACTTATATAAAACTGTTGCGAAAATATAGTCAGGTATATTCGATCATTCATAGTGTCAGATTACTAAATGAGTGACAATTCCCCAGCAATATCCAACAATACCTCGAATCTGTTCCTCTTCTGGAGATTGTGCATATGAGAAAACTGAAATCAGAGTTAGTAAACTAGAACCCTTATCAAAAACTGAATTTAAGTTCACGAGAAGAGATAGCTAATAGGACTCATTGCAAATGAGAAGAGTTCTAAATTGAAGAAAACTTTTTTTCCTAGACATCTTAAGATTTCAAAGTATGACAGGATTAGGTGCTCAGTTCCTTCAGGCTAGGGAAAAAATGAATGCCCTGGAGGCGGGAGAAAATGGACTTGTTGACGTCATGAACGAATAGTTGAGTAAAAAGTATGTTAAAACACAATGTTCAATTTTCATTTACTGCGTACTCTTTCTCCATGATAAGGTATTGAGTGGAATAGCATTACAACAATGCTAATATATCAGCAAAACAAAGAACCCTCAGGTGGTCTTCAAAGAAGAGATTATCCTTTCCGGGGCTTACGCGCTTCCTATCACATTATTCGAGGCTCCTCTGCTGCCCTCTGGGTACGACACTTAATTGAGCTCGTCATATCATTGTCTGTGACAAGCGACTGCTGATAGTGCCGCCTGGCTGAGGGAAAGGCAAAGCAAAAACTTCGGTTGGTGAGGTGCACGTGACCTCGAGAAAGTTTGAGCGCAAGATCAAAGCCCACCTAAAGTTCCGAGCTTCCTCCTATGTCGATATTGTTATGATAAAATATTGTGAAGAGGGCACGACTGAAGGAAAGATGTGTAATACGCTCGCATTCCTTATGACTTGTTCAGAAGTTTATCTTTCATTCGCGGAATTACAGATTTTCAACCAACGAAATCGTGAACTTGGTTTGCGAATCCATGTATTAAGCTCAACATTGGATTAGTCAAATTGGCATTCGAAATGTTATTGTCAGCGTTGACAATGCCGTTTAATTAAAGGAGATCACATAAACATGTAATGATGGCAATAGTCAGAAGTGCAGGTTGATGTGACGACTACATAAAGCCAGGCATTCAGACCAACAACATACCACACAATTTGAGCGCAGGACCTGTAACTAAAACTGGAGTATGCTCGACGAAAAACTGCAGACGAGCGAATCGACGTCAACGATTTGACCAGTTTCCAAAAGCGGTTACTATTGAAATGCTATTAAAACACTATTGATTCGTCATTGGCACAGCTGAACCCAATGCAGACACGGATGTGCAGATAATGAAAACAGAGTTAGAACAGCACTTGATTGAGAGTCGTTAAAGAAATGCCTCCATAAAGAGATGAGATTCGAGAATGCATCGACAGTTTTTAGAAAAAAGAAAAAAAGAAAACATTACTCAACAATGTAAAATTTGCTCTCTAAGGATGTATAAATATATCCGCTTTCTAGTGAACCGACTAAGGATCGAATTTTAGGATTTCTATGAACCCAGCCGACATTATTCAAATTAATCATTGGTAAATTCAAAACCACACTTTCTAACGCGTGAAGTAAACTCAAGCCTAAGAAAAAAAAACAGTCGTATCTCACTATTTTTTTACCTGTATCCGTGGATTCCTGAACAGTCGCAACACCAACTGCAAGCACATCATGACGAAATGTTCTTGAAAATACTTTCATGTACGGTCTAATGTTCTGAAGAAGAGAACAGCCATCGAAAATGCCTAACTTAAAAAACATCGATGAGTTTGATACCTAAACTTTGTCAAAAGAGAAGAATACGAAACGAACCAATGAGAGGTAATGAAGGCGACAATTGACAACACCAGTGATGATTGGAAAATTGACGACATTAATTGGTTTGTTTATAGCATTATGTGTTTATTTTTGTGAACAAGGACATGTTGCACAGCTGCGTAGTCTTGTTTAGCCGCTAAGACCCATGAATTTGCCGTTAAGTTGAGGAACGTATACGGTAGTAAACCAACCACACAATGACAACATGCTTGCAACCGGAACGACCACTACCAGAATGAGATGAGCTAACCAAAATGTTCTCACTCATAACTTGAGGGTGATTCTCATCGCATACGCTGAAGATCACGTATACGTTGAAGACCATGTAAAGTGATGATGTCAGATGTTGTCACACTTACCAATATAACAGGAGCTCAGACGATCTTGACAAAGGAAATAAAAAAACTGAATCAAATATAAATCTGGCGACGTGTTAATGTATCGGTCACTTAGTTGATGATTGTAGGTAGCCTTATCGAACGCATTATTTTCAATGAATATTCGATGCCGCCATGGCAAAATTTTATTTAATGTCGGGATGGACCCAGATGGCGACTGCTACTAATTGAGATTCCAATATGGGGTTCTCGTTATAGCGTAAAGTTGTCTCATGACTCAAATATTCCTCACAGATTGAGAAAACACGAAGGTCGTAATGTCAAAACTACGGTCTCATTGACACTATTAGTACGATGAGTGATAAGTTTAGTAAAGTTATCGGTATTTAGCCAAGGCTGTGAAATCGTAGAAAAAAATTGGTTTGCCCAGGAAACTGCATTTTGAGACGAAAACGACGGGTTATTAGAGATGAGTAGTCCACAGGAAAACGAGAACTATAAAGAACTAGAGTTTGTCATAATTTCAATAGATTTTGAAAAAGTCTAGCTTATCAAGACTACATGAGCATAGCAATAAAATCCATGAAAATTTTTTTGCGACTGCTTGAACAACGACTAAACAGTGCTGGCTTCACGAAATGACAAAAAACAACTCAAGATCCGGATGATCTTAAACAAATGATTTACACCTGAGAAAAGTCCTTTTGAAACCGTTTACATATCTAGGACATGAATCCTTCTTTAACTTCTGTTTAGCTCACCACAATGACGATAGTTGTCAGGCTGTACTCGAGTACGATAGAAACCAATCATACGTTCAATTCACTATCATCAGAAAAAATTCTTGTTTATCTGATAAAGTATACTACTCATCTGTATTGCAAATGTACACGATGACGTTCTGTTCCACTTTCACCTAATTAAAAACAACCTTTGGAACAGAGTTAAGACAGAGCTTTCATAGAAGTTGTGGCGACGAAGGCGTGCCTTCTAGGTATAAGTATATAAAGATTGATAAACAATTTTTTATTCGGCTAACGTTTCGACGTCTTCGTCTTCATCAGAGTCGATGGTCCGTGCCGATGGTCCATAGTTGCTCGTTTTCTCGATGTGGTATACTCGTTGTCGCACGGAGACGAATCTTCTTCAGTGTACACCGCACGAATGAGGAATGCTCATCCCGCAATGCTTTTATACTGGGCGGTTGCTGTCGACATGAATATCTATTGGTAATAATTTGTTTTTCAACCGATAATCCGCCTTCCAGCAGTCGGTATTATGTTAGCTAGCACATAGCGAATAGCAAAACGATTCTACAATTCGGAATTTCACATAATACCGACTGCTGCGGGCCATGTTATCCATTGAAAAACAAGCTATCATCAATGGATAGTCATATTAACATCAACAGCCCTGTATAAAAGAGCACTGCAAGGTGAACAAGCCTCCTCATTCGCGTGGTGTTCATTTAAGAAGATCCCTCTCGGTACGAGAACGAAGACGCCAAATCGAGAGAACGAGCAAATGTGGATCATCGACACGGATCATCGGCTCTGATGAAGACGAAGACGTCGAGACGTTAGCCGAATAAAAGTTGTTTATCAACCTTGTGTAAGCTCAACAACTCGAAAGATGTAAATCATTTTATCACCGAGGTTAAATGACGGTCGGTTTGAAATTTATATAAAGATTGTTCGTGAACTACGTAAAAATTTCAACAAACAAAAATACCACTACTCCGTAGCGAAGCTAACATCGATGATAAGAGATGGTCCAGTAAGGAGAAGAAGACGATTCGCATGAAATTACTTGCTGGCACCCTCGAGAAATAGCCAGAATCTGCGCCGTTTTTGTTTGCGCATGGCGTCATTCTTACGAGTTCATTCACAAGTCAGCTAGGCAGAACGAATTTTGATCGTTTCTAAAGGCACTTGCCGGGAATTGTTCTTTGATTAAATCTCACGACGATGTTCACGAAGAAAGCATTTTTCGTCTCGGTGTCCATTTACTCTCAACTTCACGGATTTCTGAACGAAATTCTACAGCTATGTCTATCTGGTTTGAGGAATCAATATGATGAATGAGCTAGGCCTCAGACCCCAGAGACAAAAAAGCGAACCACTTGGGAGCATTCATGAGAATCGAAGATATAGTGAAGTTAACGAAAACTAGCAGCAAAGAGCTTCTGTGTCCATCTATTCCATGCAATGATTCTTCTTGCCTCAATGTACACGATGGAAACTTGGGAGCTTGTTCTAAACAACAACAGGTTAACGACTTGGTCCGCGGGATACCAAGCGAACAGCTGGAACACCTCCAACCGTATGCTCAGAATTATTAACAACCTAGTAGAAGAATGTGATGTTTAGCGATTCCTTGGAGCAAAAAGGACCTACTGGGGTGCTTGTACGCACGACAGCGACAAATAAAGCACCGGCACTCTCTAATGTTACTCGACGATTAAGAGAGGAAAAACGGATGGTAGTGATTTTCAATGACTGGTGAATGTAACCTTATAACATCAACCAGTAATAGAAGAGCAGCTCTTGTGAGCAATAAAAAGGTCTCCATCATTTTCTGTGGGTGGGACATCACATTTGTCCGATTGACTGTGAACAACGAATAAATGCGAAGAGCTTCACAGTTTTTGCTGTGGTACAGGTTTATTCTTGACCGGGCATCCTATTGAAAGTCACGAACTTTTCGTCAAACTCTTCACTCTGGAGTACTTTAATCACGGTAGGCATGTTAAGAACTGGGTATGCAAATGGCAATAACGATAATGTTAACAATAATATGAAGGTTTATACATTAACGAAAACAACAACAACGACACCAGTGATTGTATTCATAGTGTTGGAAGATACTTAGATCTCCGCTGGAAAAGGAAAACCAGAGGAATTTCTGTTAATGATGAAGAATGAAGTCGACTGTTCAGTGAAAATAGAGGACATCAGATAATTTTATTATAGGTGTAACCTATGTAGATGAAATATGTAGGCTCATACTAGCACAACAGTCGAAAATATGCGCCTCCTTCTAATTTACATTTCCAATTTTCACCACGACATGTTATTGTTTTTGTTCGTTGTGAATACTAGATGATAAGCATGAATTCGTCGTGATGGTACTTAGAATGACCGATGAGAATGGCTGTAACGTCAGAAAAATATAGATGAAAACGAAAGGAAAAAAGAAATCCAAGGAGCCTATGAGTGTCTACATTAATGAAAAACTGTTGACGAAGGAAAAATAAAAAAATAACACATTAAGTGCGATTCATTTTACATTTTTTTTATGGAGAGATTCTATTTGACGTATGGGACAACCAGTCGTAAAACCTCCAATGATAACTCGGATCCGAACGGTAGGTCAATCTAAATTGAACAAAAATCGACCTTGAACAGTAAGAGCTATATGTAGCACTAATGGTGGCTGGAGGAGCCAGGAAATGCATGGAAATGCTAATACACTTGAAATTATTGTATTGATCACACTTACAGATTGATTTATCCATGATCCAAACATATTGAGCAGTCGTCTTCGAACAGATGTTATCATCTGAATATGCAAAGGATTTTAATATTAATCTGAAATGAAACATTGATTTCGAAACACCACAACCTAAGGACGTATTAAAACAATTAGAAATGTGAACTGAATTAATTGGAACTCATAAAACGACATGAAATTACTATTTCCACCACACTACCAAATAGTAGGAACAGCACACGACCCCACTTCTGACTTCCTTGTAAGCTCATTAAATCAGAGGAGTTCAATGTTATGTGCTCATTCACTGCTTGTTGTGACGACCTGAGAACGACCTGGGACGCTTTGGATTTCTCGGAACTTCAAGTGGTAGAAAAAACCGTAACGATGCTAAGATATTTGCACAAGCACAACTCCGGAGCACAGGGTGTATGCAGTGGGCACCGAATACGCTACTACCCTTTCCGGGGACTAACGCGCTCACCACTACACCATGCGGGTCGTTCGTTTCGCCTGTCTTTCAGTTAGAAAAAATTATACTCTGCCCACAACAACTTAGAAAAACATGCGTGGATTTATACACGTGATACTTCAAATAGATAGGATATTAAGAAGGATAAACGATAAAGCTTTCGGTGTTGATAAATTTCTGAGGGGTGCGTAATGCATTTGACTTCGTCAAGCATCGTAGACGTGATTGAATCCATATCTCGCACATATAGTTAATGCGCTAGCTTCTCGATATATCAAATCAGTGTTTTTATCCTCTCAGACAAGTCTGGTATCAAATTGTCTCCCTGGAGGGCAGAAGACTTAATGGGCCCGGGGTGTGAAATTAGACCATCAAGACCGACCATCTGCATAGCAGTGCAACTCTAACCACTCCACTACGGACACCTAAAGGTGATAGGGTATTATTTAGTTCATTAATTTATTATAACTATCACTATATTTCAGAGGCATCACTTGACACCACATAATTTCTTCCATTCGATTCGTTTCCTCGTATCTGCCATTCACGAAAATTATCCGATTTACGGGTCGATCCGGCTTCCATTTAAAGCCTTTGAGTTCCTCATGAATGCTGTTAAATGTTGAGCGAGTTGATCCTCGATGAAATTTGGAGCCAATTCAACTAAAGTGATGCAAGCTTTCTCACCACAAGTATGATCGCCTCCATTCGCGAACACAACCTTTCATGCACAAATCTAGCACCAATTTGTCAAAGTCAGTCGCCATAGAAGTCTTGATTGGTCTAGAAATCGGACCACCGACCATGCGTATACTACACAACACTAACCACTGGATCACGAAATTTTGTGACGCTCATTTTGGAGAAAGCAGTTGAGGTAAAAGATAAGAACTCCGGCAAAAAAAAACTTGAGCTGATTTCTCACGGAGAAATAGGTGTTTTGCAAGGTAGCCTCGTTAACATCGCTATAGCAGGATGCCAACATATCGTTCACAATAATTCGTCCATTTGGTGTTAACGGTGAGAATATTCCACGCCGTGAAGTAATCGAAATATCCTGAAGCTTCTGCTGTCGAAAACCATCCTGAAATTTCGGCACTTGTACCTTTATAAATTTTCAAAAAACATATTGGAAAGCGTTTACTTCAACATATTTAGTTAAAGGGTAAAAGGATAAAACGCTCGGCGTTGATCAATCCCTGAAGGATGCGCCATGCATTCGACTTCATTAGGCATCGCATGGAGGTGATTGAATGTATATCTGGCCTTTACAATGACTAGCGGTGGCCTACTGATGTATCGAACCAGCGCTGCTATCCTCCCAAATAAGTCTGGTACCAATTTGCCAACCCCGGAGGGATGGAAGGCTTGGTAGGCCATGGGCGCCGGGACCGATTCCATGTATGTGCTGCAGGGCGCCTCCGACCACTGCGCCACACGAGCCATAACACATTTAGTTACTACCAAGAATTTAGTTACTTTACTTCGCTTTTTTTATTCTTTCTATTAGTTACTGCCGACAGTGATTGCAAATTAAAAAGGAACAAACAAAAAAAATACAGTAAAATATCCAGTGATGTGAATGAATCAAGCCCCAAAGTTTCGCCATCCCTTTCAACTTTTGCTGTTCGTGTTTCCTTCTTCTCCTTTGTAATGAAATTTCAACTTTGGTTTAATACTTCGCTTCCAAAATGTTTTTTGTATGAGTCAAGACAAGGCGTTCATACATGTTAAAGAGCGTCAAACCCTATGGATCAATCACCTAGAATGATCCAAAAAGGGCTGTAGTTTTTCATCTGAGAGCTCTACTAAGAGAAAGTAGATGGCAGAAATTACTTATGTCCTAGAAAAACCCAGTCCAGGATAAATTCGATCTTGAAAGAAACCCCTCGAATATCGCATCGAAATCTCTTATGTCGCCTTTACTACAGTATTGCGATTGGCAAGGAAAATGGTCGACCACTAATTGATGAACAGAGTTGACGATGTTCGGATTGCGATGGCTGGTGATCTACGTACGCTCTAGCACGAAATCTCGGAACTACGTAGGAGACAAGGATTTTCAACCATAAAATAACGTCCTATCACTTCTAGATTTCCATAAAACTCTTCCAAATATCAAAGTAACCTTAATGGCTAAAGCTATACCAGCAGTTACAATTCCTTTTTTTTTGCTTGGGGAAACCTGAAACGACAGGTGTTTCTCGACAGCAAATATGGGTGGTGTTGTTTCGTTACTTCATTGGGTCTTGACCCTTTTTCAAATTCTTTCCTTGAAAGGGAAATGATTGGGACTGGGGGGGGACTGAAGAAGAAATTACGAATGCATGAATACAAAACGGTTAAAGGTAGCAGTGCTTAACGGACAAAGGATAAGGCGTTCGATGCTGGGCTATCTCTCAGGTATGTACCATGCACCAGACTTCACTAAGCAGCGTTAGAGCTGATTGAATGCATATCTGGCCCAAGTTGTGAGTTCCTACCTATGCATCAACCCATGTTTCTACCATGGCAGACAAGTTTGTTAGTATTCTGCCTTTTCCAGAGAACCGGCGGGTACTCGTTAGCAGGGATCACAAGCGTCTCTAATGGTGCTTATGAGAAAACAATAACTCTCAGGTGTTTTCAACCCGATCTTTTTTAATATACTGGCGATAAAACAATGTACCTTATAGAGCAGGTACACACAGTCCCCGACTTCCAATTCTTCGGCATAAACAGCTTGACTATTCGGCGGCAACTCATTTGCTCGATCCTCGTAATATTCTGAAAATAATATTAGTTAAACAACCCACGTCCCAATTTCCTCACGAATAATTTGCTGCGATTGTTGTCAAAACCAGGTCTTTTTTTCTTCCAGAATGGCCTACAATCGTGAATTGACTACAACGTGTTCCTGGGTGTCGAATAGCAGTGTTCAGGAAGTAGGTTGATGGTGCAAAGGGCCACTCGATACGAGGGAGTTGGCCCCCCATTTGAATCCGGAAGGCATACCTCAAACCAAATCAGTGCCAAGATTCTCCACAGCCTTGGAACAAAGCTATTGTCAAGACAGGAGACCTCCATTCGATACACAAGTGTCCCCGATTGCCATTGATGATACCGATGAATGCAGACTGGTATGGCTATCTCAGGTGTCGTAAAGTGGTGAAATGGTGTCCGTCCAGTAGCATACTAGTCACAGTCAAATTCTGGGCCAGTATCGAACTAATGTTATTGATAACTGGATCTGAATAAGAGCTATTTTGAATTTACTTAGAACACTCATTGTTCGGAACTTGGCACAAGAGCACATAAAAATATGTGCATCGATTGAGACCAGTCAAAAATCAACAAATACAATTTGTGTTGTATCGCATTCTGCTGCATCTCGTTAGATGCATTCAATGTTCAATAACACCAAATTTAGGTGGTTTTAATATATTATGAAAACCAACCGCCACACTTATTTCGGAAGATAAGATGACGTGGTGTTAGTGCCAACATTTTTCCGTAGTCGGTCATGATAGTCACGAACTTTGTCACCACATTTGGTTCACGATGAATCCACAATGATATTGGCGTATAGTATGCATGGAATAACAAGGTTAAGTGTTAATATAAAAAGAAGAATGAAGAGAATCCAGTTCTAATAATAAATGATATCACATGACGCATAAACGAATTGCATAGAACAGATAAACTATGCCATCACTATGTCGTCAGTTTTTATCTGTTGCCCATTAATTTTTAATGGCAGGGTATTATGTGAAATATAACCGTAATGCTGTTGAGATATTTGCATGCAAAACTCCGAACCGGTAGTCTCTGCGGTGAGGATCGAACACACTATTACCCTTTCCGGACACCACCGGTCTGGAGTTTTGTAAATATCACAGCAACATTATGGTTATTTCATATGGATGGTTATGTCATTACTGACTCCACTGGTGGTCTTAATTGAAAGATCTCGACGACTTTTCTCAAATAAACAGGTTACTTACTACTTTCTTAAGTTCGTAAGGAGTCACCTGACACGAAAACAATGGCCATTTTCAATTTTAGTCAATAAAACTATTAGACTAGACTAGACTAGACTAGACTATTAGACTATTACTTATTAACTTTACTCAAACTATTAGAATATCCGAATCACTGCCTACGGGATAGAAGTTCTCGTATTTCACCAGGATGAAATTCTGCTTTTCTGGAGCCTACTTCCTTCGTTTTACTGTTTATTAATCATCTATTTCAAACACGAAAGCAAATGAGCATGATAGATTTCCCCCAAGGTCACTAAAGTGTATCGTATGTGTTTGTGGATGGCGCTCTTCCGTTGGAAATTGCAGAAAATTGATTTCCACAGTGAATTTTCTAGAAGTTTCAAGCAAAAAGATGTTCAAAACTGAACAAACATTGTGTGGAAATTATATATAAGATTAATACGACAGATCAGAGTAGTTCTGAACCACAAAAATACTTTATTGATCGAGAAGACGTCAATTTTTGCAAACCCATCTTCGCCACGGAAAAATAAATGTATCTTCATCATGTGGAATGGGGCGTGACAAACGCTCACGAGTCACCGGTTTTTAAAATCACATCTGCACGGCAGAGTTACTTCATGGGCATGAGCAATAAAAATGAGCGCAACTCCGTCACGCTGGATTCATGAGTGAAACCATCGCTGGTATTTGTTCGAGCTACTCAAAAACTGACGAAATTCTAGGTGATACAGCTAAATTATTCAACATACGCCCTTTTTATTTTCGACAACCAGCAACATCTGACAGCTTGATGACTATTCCATGTTGAAGGTTAAAGGATAAAAGAATGAAGCTAACGGCGTTGATATAAACTTTGAGGGATGCCCCATGCATGTTACCCCATTAAGCATTGCAGAGGTGACTGAATGAATATCTGGCCGATGCAGTGATTTGTGGTGGCCTACAGATGCACCGCGTCAGTGCTGTTAACTTTCCAGATAAGCTTAATACCAAACTGCCGACCCCGAAGAGATGGAAACTTTGGTGAGCCCGAGGTTGCTCGATTAAAGCAACGCCGGCGTGTGTGTTGCAAGGGCACCTATAACCGCTGTGCTGAAGGAGCTCTATTGACGGTTAGATTAAATAAAAACCAAAGAGTGATTCACCGGTGAATTATTTCAAGCACATGTGCCTAAAATGATAAACCCACGATGAACAGAACAGAGCCCACCACGATGTACTGAACGGAAACGGATTAGAGAGGAGAGACAAAAGATTTTTGATCCTCCATTAGATAAAAAAGACATATATGAGAATAAATCAATCCATGACTACATGCTTACGTCAAAGCAATGAATATGGAATCAGATCGAAACCTATTTGAAACATACCGTTGTTAAATTAGCTGTTAGGACGAAATCGCCGGCTTTGAGCTGATCCATGCGTTTTTTGCCACCTGGGACAGTCACCCATGTATCGGTTGAGAAACATGCACCTCCAAAGTTCAGGTAAAAGAAAACGAAAAAAAACATAGTCGTACTGAATATCTCTTTTTAGCAAACAAAGAATCCTCTTTTACCTCCTCCTGCTCCTCCTGCCGCTATTCCTAGTGCTCTAGAGCCTCCATAAGCGGCTTGAGGAACTGCCACAGGAGGAACTTGTTGAAAAGCAACGAAACTCGGCTGAACAGATGGAGGAAGTGGTGGTTGTGGTGGTTGTGGTGGCGGCGCTTGTGGTAGTGGCACTTGTGGTGGTAGCGCTTCTGGTGGTGGAAGTTCTGGCTGCTCTGGTAGTTCTCCTAGTCCGCTAACACCTGGCTGCAATGATGGGTTTTCTGTTTTCATCTGAACACGGAACTGTCATGTCAATCCAAACTCTTCAGGAATCTTACCAATGGCATGTCGATGAAATCCGATGGGGGTGGCGGCTGAAATAACTGCACTAACTTTAAACAGTACGCGACCCAGAATTTAGGGAAAAAGTGCAGTAATACTACTAGTATATAAGGTGATGAAACATTTGCTGTGCCTTAGAAAAGTTCATCATTTGCCGATTGAGGCGGAGAAAAAAATGACACGAGAAACTTTGTGCTTGGAACTTGTGTGGAGCCAATTTTCCATCACAGTCTCTAGTAAAAGTTTAGCGACGTATTTGAGTAGCCAAAACTTTCACACTGCTCAATATTGAAAAAAAGAATGTGCTCAATACCTCTTTACTTGACTCGAAAGTCAAAGTATGGTACCCATTGGCTTGAAATTTACACGTATTTTCATTGTAGAGATTAGTTCTCCAAGCGAAATCACCGTTTGAAACAATCGTCTCGAATGTTGTGCCAAAACGTCGTTGGACATTACGTAAAACCGCCTTTAACGACAACTTTACGTGATTGACAACCAAAATACCAAAAAACTTATTGACTGAATGGATTGTAAAAAAAGCAGTAAAGATTTCCACAAAAAGCACAATTACCCTGGTTATTGAGTTGCGATCCCGTTGACCAGAAGGTTGATTTATGACGGCTTCGTCAACGACGCGATTCATTTCATACTGCAGCGTTCCATCACAACATAAAGCACCTGAAATATAGAAAGACGCTGACTATCTCTTACGAAGAAGTTCAGTTGTTATTTATAAGAAGTAACAATTTTGATACATGGAAGGACAAAAGGATAACGCGTACGCCTCTGATTAATCCCTCAGGGAAGCACCATCCATTCCACTCCATAAACACCTTAGAGGTGTTTAAACGCATATTTGGCCTACACATTAAAGTTCAAGGGTCTATTAATATATGGAAACCATTTTTTATCATCTGAGACAAGACTGGTGCTAAAATACCGACACCCACAAATATGTGACACTTGCTTAACACAGTACAAGAAATCAAGCCAATTACCTGTGTCCATTGTAAGGCACCTCAATCCAGCTTTCGTTGAGGAGAATTTTTTCTTTTTTTTCAACTTTTAGTGATTAAAAAAATGACACCAACACTTTCGACTAGGGAAATAGCAAAGTAGATTTACTACTGTTGAAAAAAAGGACGAAGCTCCCGGTGTTGATCAATCCCTGAGGGATGCGCCATGTATTCGACTTCACTGAGTATCGTTGGAGGTGATTGAATGCATGTCTGGCCTTTACAATGACTCGCGGTGGCGTACCGATGTGTCGACCCAGTGCTGTTATCCTCCCAGACAAATCTGGTACCAATTTGCCTACACCGGAGGGATGGAAGGCTTGGTGGGCTATGGGCGCGAGGATCGATTCCACGTGTGCGTTGCACGGCGCCTCCGACCACGGCGTCACACGCGCCCTATTTACTAGAGTTAGAAAAAAAAACTAGATTGAAGAAAATATTAGGTGATGCTTAAAGTCCATTTGTCAAGAAGCATATTTATTGGTTTGAACCAAGAACTGTTCACCTTCTTCGAAGTTAATTACCTTTTCACCTTTTTTATCCTTACGATTTTAACAAAAATAATAAAAGCCAATATTTCAACGATTGTGATTACCTTGTAACGCCGTCACTTCTTCAGGACAATCGAGAAGAATCGCTGGCCCTGAATCGTCGTAGATGTCGCTATGTATTGGGTACTGAAATATACTCTTCGTGTTTAACTATTTTTGTAGCTAAAATACCAGAATGATTCTTAAATTAACAAGGTTCTTACAGAAGGTCTCTCGGCACTTTTCTTTTAGAATAGAGGGAATTTTATGGCCACTTGTACAGTCACACCCACAATTTGTAGGCGCTTTTTTCTAGAGTCCAATTGTGTCTATTAACTTATTTAGCGTTTTGGATTCTATGAGAGTCTCTCTTGGCCCAGTATATTCCTTTTCGGTTCGTTCTGTTGACATCACCGTCTGTGATAGTGGCCTGCTTTGAAGTTGATCAATCCCTTAACGATGCATCAGGCATTTAACTCCATTCGTAGCATCGTAGAGGTGCGTATTTGGCCTATACAATGACAATGAAGCCTAATGACATACCAAAACAGAATTTCTGTCGTCTGAGACTCTTGCTAAAATTCAGCCCCACCAGAAGGATATGGATCTGGTTATTTAAGGGCGCGAGATCGAAGCAACGGCCCACGTGTGCATCGCAAGGTATTTGTATCCACTGCTCTACACGAGCCCCAGCGTCACCATGCAACTAATGATTTGCAGCCTTCTAAGAGAAAAAGCTGAACACTGTAAGCAGCAGAACTTGAATATTAGCCTTAATTTCAAAACGCATTGTTAAAGCGCACAATGAGTGGTGCCCAAGTTCTCGACGTTGTTGAAGTGTTAGCTTATGCCTCAGATTCACAGTTCAAGGGTGCAAGAACCGACTTATTAAAACACATAAATCCTCCACTGGTTGGTCATTAGCTTCTACGGGGGTTTGAATGCCGTTTATGCCGTTTGCCATGCCATGCACAATTTTTGCTCCAATTGCCTGCTGGTTTTCATTGAACACCACAGTTATTCGTCAGATAAGGTCTTCGTAATTGGAGTGTTCCTCTTACGCATTTATTCTTAGTCGAGATTGTATTTTCCACAAGTAGGACTTGCTTTTTGTTATTTCTTTAGTTGGTTTGTGTCATTGTCCAGGAGCCAAATGATAGGATACTCCTGTCAGGATCAGTAAGAAACTCGTATGGTAGTGGTGTCATAACAATATCAGTCGAGCAGAGTTCTCATGTAAGCCGACTCCTATCGTTTGTAGACATACGTAAAAGGATTGCGTCTCATTTATTTCTTTCTCTAAACGCAGAGATAATGCGGTACACGAGGTAGAGATTTACCGTACCGATCAGTTAGAAATTTTGCACATATGTCTATTTCGCCTAACTTCATAAAAAATTCCTTGATGACTGATAGGATTAAAGTTACGCATTTTTAAAAAAAACTGGACTTGTTAACCTTTTTTGGGGAAAACGTAGACGAGGTTCTTGACCGCTCAGCATTTTTGCCCGTTTTGGAGAAATGTTATTCAGGTGGGTTGCAAGGAATATGAATAGTTATTTTTCAACTCCTTAGCTCTGATCCAAATTCGTCCATTTTATGTAATTTAGCACCGGAAACAACAACACCATTCTTCTTCCTAGTAACTCAATGAAGGTAATGAAATGGCGACCCTGGTACATGGAATAAGGCTTATTTGGCACACTTCTTAACATCTTTCACAAGTAGTGCGAAGTTTTCGGCCAGGTCATCTTCGTGATTGGGACAGGGTTCTCGAAACGCAAATTTCTATTGCAATGACAGAGAGACCGTCGTAATGGTTAAAGACTAGTCATTTATTTAGAGTACTGGCCAAACTCATGTCAAATTTAGAACTGAGTCTTGCACCATTGAGGTGTTATCCATTTCACCAGGTTAAAAACGTTGTCGACCTCTTAGATACTGACGAAATGGTAGCAAACAAGTCTGAAGCTCCTAGTCCTAAGATATGAGAATCCATCTGCTACTCAGTCCTCATGGAATTTTATCGTGGAAACCTGGAAGCAGCTGGAAAAGAGATCGAGCTCTCCAAGGCAGTCTGGTATATTCAAACAAACAATGCGTATCAATCCGAGTGATCCTGGTAAAACTGCTTAGCAGCCTTTACTTAAACAAAGTAAAAAATTTTACATCAGATTGTCATTGGGTTCATCATTTTGCCACCATATTCTAGTGCTCCTTACTGAAAATGTTACTTTTGAATACCCATTTTTCGTAAGGACACTAATTTTTATCGATTTTTTTCAATCCACCTCTATTTTGTTATGTTTGCCTTTAATTCAACGCTCCGTTCAAATCCAGGATGAAGATCATTTTTAGAAAGTCGAACAAGATATTCTCGATGTACAAATACAACGAAGGAAACGGAATCACCAAAGAAAAAAAGACCGAAAAAAAAACTATATGAGCATTATTGCAAGAACTCGTTATGACCGAAATGTCAACTGTTAAGCGGAACAGAAGAAAAAAGAAAATAAGTTCGTCTAATTCACTCATGAACCTGAGGATACGGCTATCACTGACCTGTACAGGTGTGGCGTAGACCATAATGTAATAACGATCAATACGAAATTTGCAAATATTGTTGCCTGAATACGAACTGGAAAAGGCAAAATCGTCACGGGCCACGAACACTTCGAGGCTCATCTGTAGAATGTCCTCAACGTTGAATTGGATCATCTAAACTATTGAAATGGTATTCAGATCGATGTCGACGTCGACACAACGACAGTCAAATGAGCAGAAGACCCACCCTAGCCATAAGCCGTCTATCGTACGGATTAAAACCTGGTTGACTGATAACCGACTGGTAGGCCGAGTGAATCGCATTGAATAGTGGAACGCTACAGCATTTTGACCCTAAAATTAACTCGAGCACTTTTTTCTTGCTTCTATAAAACATGGTGATACGGAGTCTAGAGGGAAAGGATTCGTCGGAAGAGAATTTTACCTGTTGCTAAACATGTTCGTAGAAAAAAACTAAAACTAACATAAATATAGAACTAATAAGGGCATGCGACCTTATATGCCTAGCATATATCGTGAGCACAGATATTGAAGATAGTTCGTTATATGACACTTTAGTCCATATCGAGTTAAATTTGTACTAAAAAAAACTAAATCAGAAAAGAAGGACGTGAAATAAGTCTGCACAGAAAATCAAGCTTTTGTCTTTGCGGCTAGAATGAATTCAAAAAATTACCGTTGTTATTACCTAGTTAGATTATTCTTGCTATTATTGCCATTGTACTAATACTATTATTATTATTCGCAATATACCCTGCCATTAAACAGAATAGGCAGTAAATAAAACCGCTAAGATTGTGATTATAACTAAAGCCTCAGCTTAACTGGGTTCAATGCCGATATGTGCTCTCCAGATCAATCCCGCTGACGGGTGATTGCTGATGGCAAAAGATCGATAGAACTAGCTGAGAAATAGACGAAACGAAGAACCCGCATGGTGTAGTGGTGAACGCGTTACTCCCCGGAAAGAACAATAGCGCGTTCTTTTTCCACCTCAGACACCTGCAGCCCGAAGTTTTGCAAATATCTCAGCATCATTGAAATTACTGTTGTTATTATTAGTAGACGAAAGGCTTGGTTGGGTCGGCGGTTTTCGAATTATCGGAGCACCTCTGGAAAGAGTCCAGCTCATCAAATATAACAGATGCAGTTGAAGTTCAAACTCGATTTTTGAATCATTTGAAAAAAAGTCCACGCAGAAGTGGTGTGCATATCCATAAATCTTATGAAGAGAAACATCGGCGTGCTTGAACCGGTATCTTAAACAATGTTGGCAAGTTCCTAGGATCGACTTTCTATTAACCTCGGCATTGGAATATGAATGCGTCGTTTTCTTGTTCAGCAATCGCGAGGTTGTTAAACAGCATACATTTACTTCCATAGAAAAACACAATACAACACAACAGTAGCTGACGTTTCGGCAGTATCGCCTTCTTCAGAGCCGCTTTTTTTTCTGAAGGGCTCTGAAGAAGGCGATACTGCTGAAACGTCAGCTACTGTTGTGTTATTGTGTTTTTCTATGGAAGTAAATGTATGCTATTTAACAACCTCGCGATTGCTGAACAAGAAAACGACACAATGTTGACAAGGATTTGAAGAATAGGGCAGAGATCGGCCGTCACTGTTGTCCTGATTGACAGGAGGAGGTCAGAGGTTGAACACCCCTTCTAGATTCTGTCAAAAGCATGAATTTCAATTTCTTTGTAGAAGTCTGACATTTATCAAGCAGAATCAATCCGACGGCGCTGGCTTTATAAGAGATGGGGAAATCATGTCAAAGGCAGATTTCGACAGATATGGGTGTTAAGAATGCTGCCAGTCAGCAATTGGTGGTAAGAATATTTTGCCACATTATGGTTCAAAAACTACTCCGTTTATCTTCTTTTCCAATGATAATTTGATTACCTGCCCTTTCGTCTAAGCAGTGAGACCCCACTGGTAGACCAACTCGTGGTCCTGCAGAATAGAGCGCAAGTGGAGTACTGAATGGTCGTTGATCAGGAAGAAAAGGCTCTGAAGCCCCGAGATTGTCACGAGCTGAGATCGTCGAGTAGTAATCTTCAGCCTCCGTTTGGGTAATGTCGTACTGAAAAAATTTCTTCGCGTAAATTTTCTTTTTTAAAACCTACTGTCGCTCAACTTCCGCATGATTTACCAACATCTGCTTTCTTCATTGATAAGCTTAGGCGAAGTCCTTAAAAGACTATTTGGTTAACGTTTCGAAATCTTCGTCTTCTTCAGAGGTGTTGATCCGAGACGATGACCTAGCTTCTAACAACCTCGTGCAAGCTTATTAATGAAGAATGTGGATATTAATTCTCCCTATAAAACGAATTATCCTCAATAGCATAAAACGGTGGCAGTTAGTGCCAATTCCTACTAACTGGAGATCCTTTGGATATCCTCACAGTTATTATGTAGAAAGTGTGACTGTTTCAAAGTTTGTTGCTGTTTAGGTAGGTCTAAGAAAAGAAATGGTGACCAAAGAAAGTTTTTCATATCTGAAACATTGAGTCAAACATGATGACCAGCGAGGTGAACAGTGTCCATTATGGTGCCTATTGCCCTATCTATAGGGCGCATGTGGCGCAGTGGTCGGAGGCGACACACACATGAAGTCGATCCCCGCGCCCATGGCCCACCAAGCCCTTGCCGGAAACTTGGTACTAGAGTTGTCAGGGAAGATAGCAGCAGTGGCTCGATTCATCGGTAGGCCACTGCGAGTCATTGTAAAGGTCAGGTATGCATTCTATCATTTCCAAACGATGCTTAATGAAGTCGAATGCATGGCGCATCCCTCAGGGATTGATCAACGCTAAGCCCTATCCTTTTATTGTTCATCTGCAGTTATTTCTATGTGCTCTGACCTGCACAGGTGTGGCATATGCGATGGCCGTGAATCCACGTTCGCGGTATTTGCATATCTGATCACCAAACGAATACGACGCGATGGCAAAGTCTCCACTAGAGACAATCACTTCAAAGGACTGAGCAAAACGAAGCTGGACACGTTTTTTGGATCAACTAAAAAAAAATTGGTTTTTAAAAAATGGTTTTAAAAGCTTGTGACTACAACTTTCAACAGTTACTTATGACCAAATTTTGCTAGAAGACTCGTGTTAAAGTAAATGATGACCGGCAAATCTAGTATCGTCGTTGGTGTTTTACATCAGAAAAGAACCACCACTAGTTTTTGAGAAGCGACATTAATCTCACACTTGCGATATTTCCGACGCTTGCGAAACTAAATTGAGGTGAAGAGCTCAGTTCATAAAATGTGTCAGACATCGTCTCGAATAGTGCGCTACTACAACACTTGTCACCTGAAATTTACTTCCTCTCCTCTCTCTAAAACAATGGTTTACACGGATTTTGCATGGGAAATCGAACATTTGAGGACCAACCGGTACGATTCTCATGATTACAGTGAGTACCAGGTGGAAGATCGAGATCTTGTCGACTAAACACCCTGCCACGAGTTCGATTTCCTCCAACAAGAAATTCTCCAATAACTGTGGCTATGGCCAGATTATCTTCCTCTTCGGTGAATACGAGTTGTTTTGTAAGATTCTGAATACGTTCCGAGGTCCTTCCAGGACCACCCGCTGCAATATACTTCTTTTTAAAACGAGGAAGAAGAAAAAATGCGGTTGCATCAAAGTATAATGCAACGATTCCTGACCTCCTTCGTAGAGAAGAGCGCGGGACCGAGTAATACTTGGCTGAAGAGAAAGGTCTTCTGCAATCATGCTTTTTCCGTGAAACCACGAGTTGAAGATTTAATTCAAACAGTTCAGACAGTTTGATCACAAAATCCCAGGATCGACTGTCTATTAACCTCGACATTGATTCATTTCACATTTCATTCACTGTTTTCTTGATGAACAAGAGCGAGGTTGTTACTAGAGCATTTATTCACTTATAACAACTGTCGTTTCGGCGGTTTCATCTTCTACAAAGTTTGGGCAGTTAGAACTGACATGCAATCTACTCAACCAAACACTTTCATAACCTCGACAGACAAAATTTAATACATAAACTTTTCACTCGCATAATAGCCAGCTTCTTTTAAACAGTCACCATTTTGTTCCTCATAGGTTCCCAACTAAATATTCAATCTCAGCTGCACACATTCTTACATGGGTGAGGAATGTGCTGGACTTAGGTCAAAAAAAATCAGCCTGAGATATGGTGCGAGGTCACTCATGTTCACAAAGAACTCCCCGCCGCGGTTCATCTTTGGCTTTCTGGAATCCATCCCAAATTGCGAAGTCAGTGACTTTTACTTCGAGATCTTCTCCGTTATACTATATTTCGTGCCCTATGTGTGCCTCTCTAAGTGTTTTCTACCTACGCAGAGTGGTCTGCCCGATTAGCCAACTTATTCGCTTTATAAGAGGAAAGGTGCACCGTACGCGAACTCATGCAATCGCCGTCCTCATCGTTTGAGCATATTATGCAACTTTGTGTTGTACTCAGGAAATCTTTGCTGATGACATCGTTTGTATAACAGCGAGCATTAGCCAGAGAAAACAAATGCTTGCCAACTTTGACAATACCTGTGAAAATATTGGCCTTCGACTAACTTAAAAAAACAATGCTCATGGAGAAGGGATTGGTTTGGAATGCCCTATTCACGCTCAACGGAATCAATCCATGTCACGAAACCAGCATCACACATGACATGAATCAATATAATAGAAGAAAAACGTAACGACTTGGCACCAGGCTTGAAGAGGAGGAAGCGAGCGGGGGTGAGGAGGTTTTAAGAACATCAAGGATGTAGGGAAGAGGAATGTAGGGAAGAGAACCTAGAATACCCGGCTTCGTGCCCACCTTTCGACTCCACGATTCTCCTTGCCTTAACGTCAGAAACCTCGTCGCTGGCAAGCAGGGTGAAAGATCACTTAACGTTATAGAACGCACATTACAAAGGAGAACGCTATGATTACCTCGCATCACGCAAGTTAGGGAAGGTATCCGAAGCTCTGATCTACCTCAATGGTAAAAAACCAAAGGTGCCGTCCTGCACACCAAACTGTCGATGATAAGGTGGTCCAGACACGTAATGCATAATGGACGACAACGGATGGACAAGGGCCGTTGGCGAATAGATTTACAGCAGGAAGAACACCGACCCGTTTTTTCCACGTTCTTCACGAAAGCCTTGAATAAAAAATACTATGCTCAACGGATCATTAGAGGGGGAAGAACTCAATGGGCTTCTCTTGCAAGCGACCACGAAAAGTATAATGTTTACTGGCCTACGCTCCAGTCACTCGACTATCAATGGGACAACAGGTTATACGGGTGATACTCAGAAGGTCATACAAGCGGTTAAGAACTAACCAACATTTTAGAATGTTTGCTGATATTTCACTCACTGCTACCGATTTCTCTAAACCAGTCCATTTTAAGTCGCTTTGTAGCTGTATTTATTTCGAACTAAGACTAAGGATCAAGATAAGTGGGATAAACGGGAACCTATTTTTAGTAGCCTTATCGTTTCATGTATCGATTTTTCCTCTAAACATTCATCGATAAGCTACCGTTTCATAACTGTTGGAAATAGCTATTTGTCTCGCCAATTTCAGGGTTTCTTCCTTCTGTTCTCTTCCTGTGCAGGCACTTGTGGCAGTGTTCCTCACAAACGTCTTTTTTTCGTCCGTGAAGGGCGAGAGGAAAGGTAATGAACCAGTATGTTTTTTTCTCACTTAGCTTTCGGCACCATATGGTGATGTAGCCTTTTTGGATAGATTAGTGTGAACGTTAAGAACGGAAACCAGCCATTCTTCGATTTATCCCAAGTGACATTCGTGCATTCTGACTGTCGATTTAGTTATTCAAAACATTTGTCGTTCTTCTCGTGTGTTGAGCTGATAAAAAAACAGTTTTCGGGTTCGAGTACATTTATAGTAGAGCAGCAACAGATGACCGACCAACTCACCAAACGACAAGTCTAACGGAAACAAGATCCTGTTTAATCTGTTCATTATCTGCAATGAAATCATCACAGCTATAAAGCGATGTGAGCACGTCCAGAGAATTTGTCAGTACTCATTGAAATACCACCTCGCACCCTAAGACGCCAGCTAGTTCTTGGCCGCTTGTATGACCTTCTCTGTGCAACATAAAATTGCATGTGTCCAAATGTTAGAGACAGTGATTGCACGAGTTCGTATACGGTGTACCTATCCCTTTAAACGGGTAGATCACTGTGCACCCCTATAAAAGAATATCCAGTCGATAAATTCGAATTGAAACAACCACAATGAGACAGGCGAAACGAAGGACCCGCATGGTATGGTGGTGAACGCATTAGCTCCCCAAAGGGTAGTAGCGCGTTTGTTCCCCACCGCAGAAACCTGCGGTCCAGAGTTTTGCAAATAAAAAAAATTTCAGCATTATTGTGGCTGTATCACACATAATACCCCGCCGTGAAAAATTGTAATAGGCAGTAAATAGAAAGTTAACATTGAAACCAAACACTTCACTTAGCGTGCATAGGTCATATAAACATAGCGAAGGAGATTTTGAAGTAAAAGTCACTATCTTCCCACAGGAATGTACAACATTAGCATGTAAAACTCTTAAACCATTTTGGATGAATTCCAAAGAACCAAAACGAACCACAGTGGGAAGTTCCTTGTGATCACGCGTTACCTTACACACATATCTCTGGCTGGTTTTTTAAACCTGAGTCAGCCCCCCTCACGTGAGATTCTGTACGGCTGATCTCTGATAGTAACTAGACGACTTATAAAGAACAATACCTGAAAATTTTGAACATGCTTTCCTGGTCGCCGAAACATAAGCTGTTGTGAATAACTATTGTAACAAAAGTGTCTGCTTATCAGGAAAACAGTGAATCTAGGTACTGTTAGCACTACTAGTGCGAATACTGCAAATACTACAACTATCATTGGTGCCAATTTCAATTTCGGGGCTCTGAATAGAATTTGAGCACTTTTAATTGACAAAACGATTAGATGTGTCCTATTATACCTCCAGCACTTGGATCGATTCGAAAATCCGGAAAATCCCCTCGAAGATTTGTACGTCGAGTTGCTAAAGTATGAGTGGTCTTATATTCTATAAATATCATAATCACCAATTGGTTTCTATTCTATCGTGTTTTATTCTTTATATGTCGTGGAAAATTTTTTCGCCGCTATACGAAATAAAGCGAGAAAAAAAATATGCTGAAACATATCAATGCAAAAGTCAAGCCTTACATCCCAGCGGTTCTTCTGAATCTATACTGGCTAACAAATCTTCTTGGTCGATGTCAAATGGATCGTACTGAAATTTTCAACAGAAAAAAGTGGTTATACTCATTTGTTTTGTTTTTACCTATTTCTGGTTTGAGCGTTTGAACTCACCGGTACCGGCGTGGCGTATGCCAGATAATAATATTTATCATCTCGAATTTTGCAACTGTTGCTTCCGTGATAAAATGTAGAAAGAGCAAAGTTGGATTTACTCATGATAACTTCAAACGATGTGCCGTAGCTAAGTTGAATTCGTCGTTGGATGTACTATAAAAGAAAACTAGGAACTCTTATGCTCTTACGTTGGTAAAAATTCAATTCGAAGCTTATGAATACCTTAGCTGCATCTCCTAAATGTACGGCGTCTCTGGATAGTGAAGCTGCATCCGTCATAATGCTATTTAGGTTGGCATCACAACACTCGTTCGACAAAAAAGAATACGGTTGCTCAGAATCTACTGAAATAATAAAGGAAAGAGTTTCAAGATCAAAAGAATGCCGTTTACTACTGATGAAAACAAATTCGTTCACCCACGACTTGTGAGTAGATCTGGATATTAGACGGCTTATCCCGAAAATGTTTAAAAAAAGTGACAACCTTGAAGCCTCAATGAGCACGTGGAATCCGTTGACTCCAATGGCTGAATATCATTTGTTTCTGGTACTTGTTCATCAAGTGACACTGAAACTACCGTCATCACGTTATAGGACAGAAATCTCGAGCGTAGTGGAAATCTTTCTAACTGAATGGTGTGCCCATAATTTATCCCGTAATTTAGAGTTTTTTTGCTTTGAAGTCATTTGTCTGCAAAACCTCATTTCTAAATAAACTCGACCTAACTCACGAACAAACCAGAAACAAGAACAGCAACTCGAAGAAATGTAGCAATTTGAACAGAAAGACGAGCTAGTCTTTTCGTCTTTAGTGGAATCTGTATCAAGCACTTTAAATCGAGTGGCTTGAATGAAACAATCCAAAGATTTTTGTAGGTTACACTGGAAACGTGGCTGAAGTAATTAAGCAGATACGTCAATTAGAACCACAAGCGTGCTGAGATGTTAAAACTCGGAGCTTCAAAAGGGTGTCGAATCCACGATCACCTTTTCAGGAGCTCACTAATTGAACTCATTGAAATCAACCATAATGATACTGAGATATTTGCAAAACTCCGGACCGCAGGTGTCTGCGGTGGAGAACGAACGTGCATTACCCTTTCGAGAGGCTAACGCGCTCAGCACCACACAATGCGGCTCCTTCGTTTCGTCATTCCCTCAACCGTGTTACTGACCTATATTTGCTATCAGGAATCACCCGCCAACGAGATTGATTTGGGTTGCCCAAATCGGCTATGAACCCAGTGAGGCTGAGGCAGCAGCTAAAATCACAATGCTAACTTTTTTATTTGCAGCCTACTACAATTTTTTAACGGCAGTGGCATTTTGCATCATACCCTTCCGTTAAAAATTATAGTACTCAGCAAATAAAAAGTTATCATTGTGATTTCATTGAACTCAGTTAAGCTGAAGCCGAATTCGAAATCACAATGTTTTGACTTTTAATTGCTGCCTACTCTTTTTTTCATCCAGCTTCACCTTAGCTAGTTGAAATTCCGATTTGTACTGTCCAGATCATTCCCGTTGACTGGTAGTTGCTGATAGCACCGAAAGAGTAAAAAATGCTGGGTGAAAAGTAAAGCGAGGGTCTCGGTTGTTACAATGGATAACACATGAGCTCCCGGTATGGGTCAGAGCCGGTAAGCTCATCTGAGTTTACGGCTTTTGTTCACATCTCAAGATTCCTGTGGTTGTTCCAGAGCTTAACGGAAACGGACTTCTTCGCGTATCCCAAGAAGACAGAAGAAAAGGACGGACCATCAAGTGACGGGCACACTCTTACACGAACCCAATCAATTGATTGCTGACAATCGAAAAAGAAAGAAGTAAATTGAAGAAGTCAATCCAAAAAGTACTGGAGCGACGACGATATGCGAAGGCGATCTGTTTAAATAGAAGGACAAAGGATAAAGCATTTGACGTTGACCAATCCCCGTGGAATGCGCCATGCATTCGACTTCAGTAGGCATACTTGAAGCTGATTGAATGCATATCTGGCCTTGACATCTCGTAAACCCTTACATCATGTATCTGCCCATCTTTACTCATAGTGGCCTACCGATGCATCGAGCTAGCGCTATCCTCCCAGATAAGTTTACTTCCAATATGCCGACCCCAGAGCGATGAAGGGCTTGGTGTGCCTGGGGCGCGGGGTCGATCCCAAGTGCGTTGCTGGGCGCCCAGGACTACTGCACAACACGCGCCCGATTTAAGCATGTTTGTATCAAACTGATCGCCTAAGTAAGTATTCAACAACAAGGTTTGGAAAAAGAAAAACGAGGAATTTTCTTTCCATGCCACATCGAATTCAACTTTGTCGCTTCACCAGGTTCATAACTTTTGCTACAATATTGAATCAAAGGACCAAAAAGCTTGATGACATGAACTACCTTCTTCAACGAATTCATCAAGTTGGGCTAAAGGACTCTGCTTCCATCCCAAGGGATCGTCTCTGTCGACACTGGCCAGAGCGAGTTCGTTTGTAACATCAGATATATCGTACTGAAAAGAAAAAACGTCAACAGAAATAAACTGACGAATAGAGCTAAAAATAAAAAAAAAGAGTTCAGTTCGACTTCTCTACACCTATTATCTCCCGATAATTAATTAACGCTAGCGATAGAACAATGAAAAATAGATCATGACGGAACTTGGTATCCGACACTTTTACCTGTACAGGAGTTTGATATAACGCAACAAAGTATCGCTCAGTTTCGAATTTACATTGGCGTGGACCACTATAGTAGGTGATGACGACGAAATCCGATTCAGACATAATCACTTCGAATGATGCGTTATATCTCATTTGAATACGTTGCTGAACAGCCTGAACACTTTCGTCTAGTTTAAATTGAGCGAATAAATCATTAAAAATGCTGCTCTTAGTAATAAGCGATAAACCTACTTAATTGAAGAAAAATTCGGATTAGAAGATGATTACTTTGACTTCATGTCATTAAGAATCACATAATCCAACAGATTCTGTACGCATATATGAAAAGATTTCTTAATGTATTACTCGAGAAATCGCTCCAATGCCATCATTGGTACTGAGCTGATTATCGACGAAAAGTGGTATCATCGGATCGCAACAGAGATTGTTGAAAAGTGAATGCGTGACATCATCCGACGTTGGTGAACACGCTGCCGAGGGTGCTGTAGAGCAGCAAATTTTAGTAAAAGAAAGATAAAAAAACAGGAATTGATTTCAGTTAGCAAGTGGACATACCACGCTTCATACGCAGAATATTGACACTATCAGAATAACTTGTCCGATTATAACATAAACCAGCTAAACAGTTCTTTTCAGGCACAGAGCATCTGTTATGAGTTATCAGTATCAGGTATATGCAATACCGGAGCAAGCCGGTCAACATATCCGACTACTGAATGTGCCTAAACGAATAGACCGAAAATAGGACATGGGCGATGGAAGAAAGACATTATAAAAGAGCATTTTTTTGCTTAGTGCAATAAGTGTAATCTGTCATATGAGCGTTCGTTTCGTGATGAAGATGAATTTATAGCTCGAATTTTCTCGATCTCATTAGGTTAGACGGCGTTTGCGGCTGGTCAGCTTTTTTTACGGCGATCGTCATTTCCTATTGCTGAACACGACAATGGTTATCGAATACAGAGAATAAGAGAAATACCTCTTCGAATGAATTGGTTTCTTAGGAAGCTTTTGTTAATGGTCATAAAGACGATCGAGAAACCGCTGACGATAGCGGTGTGTTCGCTTCGTTGATCGCGGGGCATGTTCGAATTTCTTTCACTAACCTACATTTTACATACGAGTCGGCCCAATTTCGACCTCACTCAATCCACTCTGCACCATCTTACGGCCTTGGAAGAACTCAGATTGATTCGTAGTGTTCAAGAGTGTTATCCACCTCCCCATCCAAAGCGTCAATACGAAAGAAAAACGAACAAATGAGAGCAAAAGTGTTTGCAAACCCGTTTTGACTGTCAATTAATTAGTACACCATCTAATGCCCAACAAAAAAAATGATGGAGAATGAAGAAACTGTGCTGACGCCATAAAGATCGGAAAACCACGAAACTGGAGCCGAATTACTGAAGTTTTTTAGACGTTCATCCTCAAACAATCACTTTTATCATTTTCTCACATCTGCTGAGACATAGTTGAAGACGAAAACAACACCATGTCAGTCGAGAAATGTATCTGATCAGATGAAATTTACTAGCAAACCGTTGAACAACTGAAGACAGATGTCGAAAAACAATCCGATAATGAGACGATTGTTGCTCGTAAAACTCAAAGTATAGAAGAAATCGTCTGTCTTAAATTGACAGTTTTTTGCAACAATAAAAATAATTGATCAGTAGGTTTTGTTGATGACTTGACAAATTTGGGTCGTTTTTCGAATAAGTATAACATGTATGCTGTGTTCTACCTACTGAAGATTCAACGACGAGTACTAGAGTTGTTTTAGCATCTTCTCCACGTTCACTGTTTCGATTGTTACCTAGTATGCAACAAAAAGACTAAAATCTGCGTTCGTTCGCGGACGGTGGCATGATATTTCTGAATTTGAATTTCCTTATGTAAGGCAAATCGATGATATTTTAGCCCAGTAGTAGTCTAGACACGAATACGATAGTGGAAATTGGCAAGACTAGATCAGCAGTGGAGAACGAAATGTGAAAATGACGGTTTATTTTCCTCAAGGTGTTTTTCACAGTTTTGTACTGATACAACCGTTCTAATAAGAATTGTTCAATTGGAGTAGCTTGTTAAACTCTTTACAAAAAAGAAATCTTTTAAAATAGATCTGTTGACGAGGCTCGAAATTCGTGAGAGGGCGAGATCGCTGAGGAATGGTTCTCGAGGTGACACCATTCTTGCGCTATTCGTCATTATCATGGCGACCCTCCGATGTTATTTCTGGTGGTTTTTGTAGAAGCTATTTATCTCGCATTCGATGAACAATAGCTATAGAGTATTGTCGTTCATGGTAAAAAACAACTGAGTAGTTATATTACAACCATATGCGGAGAACTAAATTCCTCCAAATTCAAATTAGCCTTTGCGCGACGTCGCAAGGTATTTAGTCTTGTCGCTATGGTAAACCAACATGACCATCTCCAGAAATCTTTTTTCAAGAACTAATCCCAAATTGTAATAGGTCCAAACACTGACCTCAGATATCTCTTCTTCGAAAGCATTCTGAGTACCCTAGCATAGTTCAAATTTCATTGAAGCTTTGCACGCGTGAACAATTTCGTCCACTAGTTCTCGAGAAGGCCCTGCAAAAGCACTTCTAAATTGTCATTATAAGTAGTTGGCCGTCTCGGTAGATCGACTCGCTACTGGATTTTTTCCTAGGAGTAGACCGATTTCTGTCATTAGTGTAGATTCCTGCCGACAAACGAGATCAAGAATGCGCTTTTGTACCAACTGGAAAACCGTAAAAAAAACGTTATCATTTATATTACGTAATACATATTAATATATTTATTTTGTCTTGCTTTGCGTGACTTCTTTTTCACATTTACTGCACGAATTTCAACATTTTTCCAATCGACTCGCTCTCCGATTTCACGAAGTCTTCGAACGTTTGCATTAGCGTTCGGCTGTTTCTTGAGGATTTTCGTCTTAATGAATATCACCGAATGCGGTAGAGTCGATTCTCACTGGATTTCTGGGATAACCGTGGCATAGTGTCTCCAAATTGATGCAGGAGTGAACCAGTTGCTAACAAGTCTAGTATTAGTTTCCGTACCCAGAATGAATGAAAGGCTCGGTGAACATGGAGCGCTGTCGACCCTTCACCGTGCTCGTAATTAACGGCATCACCACAACTGCGCTGAGCCCTCCTTCTGTGTTATTGCAACAATATAAAAGAAAGGCGGTTGTAATTCAAAGCAAAAGAAAGAAACAACACATAGAAATGGATTTAAATGTTCAGTAATGCGCTAGTATTCCTTTTTTTGTTGAACTTCAAGAAAAGCAGGCAGTAACGCCTAATGGTAATAAAAAAGCGATAAAAAAAGTTCATAAGAGGATAAAATAAGATAAAAGAAATAGAGCTATAAAGAAAGGAAGCGCATTCGTCCGCCATCCACAAAGTTTCTGTTTCTATCCTATTTGGAGTTAAAAGACAATAAAACCCATGTAGACGTGTAAGTTCTCCAAACGAGTTCACTAGGTAGGATTAACTCTATGTGACCTGATTTAACACCTCTTACGCGGGATCCTACCACTTCCTGAAATCTATTCGTTCCCTCACATCCATCATCCACGAAGGCCTCTGAAAATTCTGTGTGGTTGCCTACTGAATGAGATTTTTTCCTCCTTTTTTATAAATGTCGTCGAATGCTGTTTAAGTCGATCCTTCCTGGAGTCCTAGGATAGCCATAGAAGAGCGCTTTCACATAGATTGGAGCGAGCTGGTCCCAGACGTGGCTGGTTTCAATTTCTTGAGCCCGGACAGATGGGAGGTTTTGTGACCTTGGGCAGGTGAAACCAGCACCTTGTGCTTGTGATGAGGCATCGCTATCATTGTGTTTCTCTCCAGCGTGAAAAGGAGCATATCTATACCCTTTCGCAGGTTGTTTTCTATTCTGTTAAGACAGAATCAGTAAAGAAGGGAAGAGAAACGTTCGATAAAGAGATTCCACCTGCAAAAAATTATTTGGTGGCATTTTGAAAAGAAATCTGAAACGTATGAGAAGTGATGATTGATCGGCAGGAAGATCATGATTCTATGTTTGCTAGTTGTTATACGTTTTGTGCACTGTTTAGCTTCCATCAATCTTCAAGGTTCATTGTCAAAATACACAAAAAACCAATCGCTAGGAAAACATCTTGTAGAAACATTCGGACAATGGAAATATCGCGCGTCTAATAATGTATTCGTAAACATTACTGAACTTTAACCATATATAGGAAGCAAGGGCGCGTGTAGCGCAGTGGTCGAATCCGCCCTGCAACACAACGTGGAATCAATCCTCGAGCCCATGGCTCACCAAGACTTCCATTCCTCTGGGGTCGGCAAATTGGTACCAAACTTGTTTGGGAGGACAGCAGCGCTGGTTCGATACATCAGTAGGCCACCGCGAGTCATTGTAAAGGCCAGATATACATTCAATCACCTCCAAGCGATGCCTAATGAAGTCGAATGCATGGCGCATCCCTCAGGGGATTGATCAACGCCCAGAGCTTTATCCTTTATCCTTTATAGGAAGAAATCAAGAGTGCTTTATGGCTCTCATAAAGTAAATGCAAAATTCGCTAAGCACTCCAAATCTTATCTAGGTTATCTCACCACGGTTAACGAAGAACTTACAGCAGTAGAAAGGCACTAAATGATCGAAATATAATCAAATTTTGAATATTTAAATCCAACATTTCTGAGGGATAAATAAAATCTATGGAGCGGTTTCTTTAACAACAGGTGGCTGACACGATGTGCGTGAAATCCTACGTTCTATAGAACAGTAAAAATCATGATAAACGAGCGACCAACTGTAGTTCTTGATTGTGAAACACGAAGTCGCACTGTAAAAATACTGCTGGTGAGTGAAGTTCTCCACTTCACAGCTTCGTACACTGCAGTGTGCATGACGTTCTGTTTGTTCCATTACAAATTCTATTAGAACACATTCGTTGCGTATCCATCATGAAAGATCGTCAGCGTACGTCCTGCAAATTGTTTAGTATAGAAAAAGAACGAAAAACCGAAAAAGTGAACAGTGAAGAAAAGAAAAAAAACATATTGTAAATCAAACACGGTGTTCAGTGTACGTTTGAAGTATACTGGCTAATAAGTTACCACAGTGACCGCAGGGTTGCTACGGTGCCCAACCACTACTGGATAATTCTAAGAGCTTATTTCCACATAGCTGCAAAAAAGTCTTTTCAACATCCTTGATTAAACAATTCGCATTCTTCAATGCAAGAACTGCACGTAGTTTTTTATGGGCAATAGTGATGGACTGGATGCGTATGAAAAAAAACGTGCGTAATAGAGTACAGAACATCAAACTTGATTTTTAGACGAGTGAAGTGATTATGAGGAAGGCCATCGGCCTTGTTAGATCGTGTCTTCGCTGGCGCTTCGATGAAGAACTATTTCCAACTAGTCTTCTCTCTGGCAATTATTGTCATCTGCTTCATATACCTTGCATAATGTAAAAAAAAATCTGCTTCGCCCGAAATTAAACTGAGTAGCTTTTATTGGCACTTGAATGCCTAGAACTATCTGCTACACTTTCTTACATACTTTTTTTTCACACTTTTTCCATGATCCAGCTTTTCTAATCGCCTGTAGCTCCACAGGTCGTCGATTGCTCTGAGAAAGCCTCGTTCACACTTCACTCCATTCGTCCATGTTCTATGTCAGAACTGCCTAGTGGTATCAGCTGTTTGAAATCATGGCAAAAGACTTCTACTATGGGGGTTCATTCATTTTCTGTCTCTTGCAAAAAGGTGACCATTAGGAGCTCGGTAGATGCTAGCATAGAATGTGTTTGTTCTAGAGAGACTTACGGGAAGAAATGTTCCTCATTTTACAGAATAAACTTCGTGATTTTACAGATTTAAGTAAAACAATAAAGCTCTGGGCACTGATCAATCCTTGAGGGATACGTCATGCATTGGAGTTCACTAAAGAGAGAACAAAGAAGACCCGACTCTGTGCCCACCTTCTCGACTCCACTATTCTTCCCGGCTTAACGTATTCGGCAGAAACCTGGTCGCTGCGTAAGCAGGATAAAACGAAAGTGGCAGGAGTATCCCATGTCATGCAAGTAAGGGGAAAGGATCCAAAGCTCCGAGTTGCGTCAACGATCAAAAATCAAGGATGCCGTTCTATCCACCGAACTGTCCAAGATAATGTAGGTCGCATACGTAATGCGTATGAATGACAACCGATGGACAAGAGCCGTTAGTGATTGGATTCTCCGGATGTCAAACGTGCTGAAGGAAGACCAACGATCCGATGGTCAGGGTTCTCCAAGAAAAGCCTAGAAGAAAGATATTATGCTCAACGAGTCCCTAGAGCGTGCACAAAACACAGGGATACTCTTCAACGCGATGAGTCATTCGACGATCAACGGAAATGCAGGTGATACAGGTGATCTACCGTTTGTTAACTTTTTTATTTGCTGCCTACTACTATTTGATATGATGCTCAACGAGTCCCTAGAGCGTGCAGAACTCAATCGGACACTCTTGCACGCGACGGGGAACAATGGAAGATTTACTGACGCCTGCTTGAGTCACTCGACGATCAACGGAACGATAGATGGTACTGGTGTTTTATATACATATGTACATATATATATATATATATATATATATATATATATACGTGTATGTGTATAAAGAGTTTGGCTTTGATTAATCCCTTAAGGATACCCCATGCAGTGGACTCCTTTAGTCATTGCAATTGTAATTATGCGGATATAAGGCCTATAAGAGGACTTGCGTGCCTTCCCCATGCTTCAAGCCAACGTTTTTATCACTGCAGAGAAGCCTGCAACCAGTACGGGCCCATGAGAAATGAGAGATTGGTCAGCAAACTGAGCGAAATCGAACAAAACAGTTGAGTTGGCAAGTGGATCAAGGTGAGGCCCCTCTACGTTCACGAAGCTTCACCTGCATAACCTGTCGTCTGATTGATCTTCGAGTTACCGCAGAGGACACCAGTAAATCATTCACTTTGCCGCCGCGTTCAAGAGTACCCTCAATGGGCTCAACTCGATCTGCTTTGAGCATCATATCCTCCTTTGAGTTTTCGTGAAAACCCTCTGACGATCGGCACCGTCCTTTCGACTGCGCGTTCGATAACGCTGAGTGATCTTTCATCCTGCCTACGCAGCAAGCGGGTTTCTGATGCATACGTTAGGGGCAGGAACCACCGTTGAGCCGAAAAGGTGGGAACGGAGTCGGGTGTTCTTTGTTCTCTTCACTATATCCTCGATGTCCCTGAAAGCTCCCCAAGCGACTCGCTTCCTCCTTATCAAGTGTGGAGCTAAGGCGTTCATCATGTTGATTTTTCGAACTAGATAAGCGTAGTTGGAGTATTCGGAGATATTCGTATCGTTGAGCGTGAAAGGGCGCATAAGAAACCAATCCTTCATGAACACTGCTTTTGTGAGATATACTCGAAGACCAACCTTCCCATAAGCGTTCACAAAGGGTCAAGTATTCACTTCGCCTGGATAATGCATGGTGCCATAATAACGATGAACAAGGATGGTTTAATTGCCGACCATCGATTTTCACTCAGTTGTCGCCCTATTCCAACTCCGCAAGACGACTTCGAGGGAGAACGTAAATTTTAGACGAAATAGTATCGCATTGCTCAAAACCCCTTATGACGTCGGTGTTAATGTTATGGTAGAATGGTGACACTTTGGTTGTGAAACTTTTACACAGCCGACAGAGAATCTCTAAAAATCGAGTAGGGTTGCCCTGGCTGTCCAAGGCTTCCATGACCGCTTCTATCTCAACCGAGTCAAAAGCCTTTTTTTAAAGTTGTGAAAGTGAGATAGAGCTGTCTCATGTACTTCGCGATGCTTCTATGAGGCTTGTTATCTTGTTGATGTGGTCCACCGTACTGAATCGTTTTCGAAACCCTGCTTGCTCATATGGCTGTCCTTCGTCCGGTGTTCCGTCAAACCGGTTTAAGATTAGTTGAGTGAAAAGTTTGTAGAGAGCAGACAGCAAGCATATTGTGTGATAGTTGCCGATATCGTGGAGGCCACCGTTCTTGAACAATATCACGGTCTTGCTGGTCTGCCATTGAGTAGGTTCCTTGCATTCAGACAGGTAGCATGTGAAGAGCAGACCCAGTGTGTTTATGAGGACTGGCGGAAGGTCCTCCAGGTGCTCAGATTTTATCCTGCCCGGACTTAGTGTTGTTCGATTTTCCACCGACAAAATAGCATGTTTAATTTCGGAGTGGAGAACTGGTGGTACGACATGTCATTCTCTTTTATTTCATATAATGGAAGCAGGACGTGGCTACTGAACAGATCTGAATAGTATTCATGAATGAATTTCTCCAACACCTTTCTAGACGCTGCAACAGGTCCGTCTGCGCGTCGGAATGCAATAATCGTGGTATTGTAATTGGCGAAGCTTCGATGGGCTTTCCGAATACTTCTGCTATTCTCTGCAGCTTCGACCAGAACTTCTGCCCTAATGTCTTTACGACCTTGTTTTGTTTCCTTTCTGCATTGTTTGGCAAGTTTGGACGAGAGTTGACGTTTGCCTGTAGCTCTTTCGATTCCGTGTAGACACACATCAGATCAACTGCTTCTAGAGATGTACGCCTCTTGGTGACGTTCGGACTCTCACCTTTTAAAGAGCAAATCTGAAGGTGTTGAATGAGCCGATCGTATTCATCGTCGATGCTATCAAGGACGGCATGTTCTCAATAGCTGACTAACGAGCTGAATATGTCCCCGTTAATGGTCGTCCTGAGACTTGGTTTATTAAATTTGGAGGAGTTCTCCCGTTTCCACAAGAAGTGCAATTTTGAAAGAACGAGGCGATAGCTTGATCTCGCATAAAATTTCAGGACACCAGTGATTTCGCTTAGGCAAACCTTCGAAATACAATGATGTGGTCTGCATCATTATGATGTCCTCCATTGGGACACTCCCACGCACAGCATTGAGAGTGGGCCCGCTCAAATTATATCTTAACATGAACTGCCTTGGTTGTCATGACAAACTCAGACAGCCGCACAGGGTTGTTCGTTTCATCCTAATCCGTGGTTCTCAATGTGACGTTCTTCAGACTTTCTTCTGAGTCCAATCTCAACGTTAAAATCTCCACTGATGATCTTGAGGAAAGTATGGTCTTCTCTGCGGAATTTATCCAAGTCCATATAGAGCGTTTCGACACCTTCTTCGTCATTGCTTTATGTTGGCATGTAAACGACGAGGATTGTTAAAGCCAGTACTGATCCACAAATCATCAATCGTAAACGCCCGATTCTGGCTGTTAGTTGTTCGAATGAATCGATGTTCTTGGCTAAACTGGTGTTGAGGAGAACGACGGTGCCTTCGACTCCTCTACTGCCGTATGTTCCGAGGAACATTTCTTCTTCGATGTCATAGACGGCGTTGAATGGGTTTGCCTGTCCGATGACGCGTGCCTTATTCTTCTTGCCGTTATGAACAAGTTTTCTACAGAGAGCTCGCATGCAAATGTGGGTGCATTGTAGATACAGATCGGACCTTCGTCCTTTGTGATTTAAGCAGCCTAGAATGGCCCTGAGATTTCAGCAGCCTCTTTGTACTCGTCGAACTGAACACTGCCGCATCGGACGCTCTTTCGGGGTCATGGAAATGAGGCCCACTTATTTTCCTGTTTAGCATTTGATACCTATGTATAGCTTGCTGAGCTCTGAACATAGCTGGTCGGTACTCGTCTCACGGGCATATGTTATCTAGTACAACGATAGGCGAGAGTTCATTGGACCCTTTCGGTGCACCACTTGAAGAGTAAACTTTCCTAGCACACTCCTGAGTTACTCAGTGACTACTGAGGCAACAGGTGATATGAGCTATCTCGGCATTAAATATAAGTAAACGAAAGCAGAATTCTATCTGACCTGCCTTCTATCTCTACTTTCTATCAATGCACAGTTATAAGGCCGCGCTTAAAAAGGGCTAGTTCAGAAAATTCGGTAGCAGTGAATGAAATACCTTCCATGAATACCAATTTCGTTGAGAAACAAACAAACAGCTCAGAAAATGTACAAGTAGACCTGCTTTGACAATCACCGTCGTCCACAGTCTAATACCAAGTTACAGCAAAAGTCGAGATAGAACCGTTTTGTACGGATCTGACGAAGTGTATAGAGGTGCTCAAACCTTAAACAAGGTGAGATTTGGTGAGTTCGATGTATGACAATGTTCGGAAACATAAAGGATTTCGTCGACATAAGTCAGCAGCTGAGTTAGCTCATCGCAACCGCAAGGAATAATCCTCCGTAACATTGGATTCTGACAGTTGTCAGCCTTTACGTCCACTTCTAGAAACATACCATTATTCATAACATCCATCAGAATACGGTGGTCTTTGGTACTTCCTACACAGTAGAGCCAAAAAAAGTCGAGAGATTTAAAGGCAACAAAAGATGTCCGTCTCCAGAAACATTCCTGACATTACGCCGAGGATTATCAGAGCATCAGGTTTGAACTCCTTGGAAAAGTCTGCAGAGAAGAGATGAAGGAACTTAAGAGCCAGAAAGTATAAATACTGCCTAGAGCTGCAGAGCTTTGGAAGAGCATCCACAACGGCAATGGAGATCTCGGCTATAACATCAAGATCTGATACCGAGATAGAATAGACATTGGATCCAGGAGGTTTGTGCAGAAGACTGTCCACAAACTACAATAAGATTTCATTTGCAGCCACGGCAATACGTCTTCACACTCACTCGGGTCTCCACACAATCCCTTTCCGAATGAGACGTTATCAGAACATTAAATATTATAGGGATACACTTATTTCACGAATAAGATGTACGCGATACTGGTAACCACTGCCTAATCTGCCTTTTCATTGTCCTCTACTCACTTTTCATCCGCATGATCCCCAACAAAAAACAATACTTGATAAAAAAATGACCAGTGAAAATATTGGAGTAGGTTAACATGGAGGTGGATGTCTACGGCTGTCGCATACATTATACTTGCCTTTCTGATAATATCGTTCTCGTAGTACCAATCGTCAGTGAGGCGGAACGAAAGATTGCCGATTTTAAGAAAGCTTGCATCAGCCATGTGTATCTCCATCCAGAAGTCAACGCTATGAACGACTTGGCTCCAGAGATGAGCATGAAGAACCGAGTAGGCTGGGAGCTTCCAAGGTCATCGTGAACATACTGAGGTTGAAAACAAACACCCAACACACTTTTTCAACTCTGCAAATCTCCCTGCCTTAAGGTACGCCTCCGAAACCTGTACGCTAGATAAGCAAGATGAAGGATCAGGCAAACTGGTCAAATGTGTTGTTTGTATATTACATCGTTCATGTGAGAGGAGACACCCGAGGTTTCAAGCTAGAGCGACGATCAAAAATCGAAGACGCCATCGTATAGCAGAAACTAAAAAGTTGCTAGGAAAAAGAGAAACTCAACTCACGTCTGCTCATTTAAATCCTGTGAATACTGCCGCTCAATACCCACTGGATCCATTTCAGCCGCAGTGGTACTTCCTCCGATCACTTCAACATCTTCTCCAACGGAACCTAAGATAATGAAATTGAGAAGCCGGATACTAACGACTAGCCCGTTTCAAATGTAGTGTCGACGGGTCAAATTAAATCAATGTATCTAAAAATCAAGAAGAAAACAGAAATATTTATCTGAGCGACAAAATTGCTACTTCAGATATAAGAAAAGTTACGAATACATTTAAAAAAAAACTATGAATGGCAGGGACTGCATGTCATCGAATCTACATAGAGTGTTAACGAATCATCAAAAAATTAGAGGATCGTAAATGTTTTGCAACGACACTTTAGTGGTTATTATATGTTAAGGGGCAAGGGATGCGTTAGATAAAGTATAAAATGAGAAATCACTACAAATGTACACACAAAGGGTAAAGAGGAACAAGCGGATAAGGTGTGAGAAAGAGGAATGAGATTGAATCCTAAAAGATAAATAATAAACAAAGGATAAAGCTCTCGACGTTGATCAATCCCTGAGGGATGCGCAATGCATTCGACTTTATTAAACATCGCTGGAGGCAATTGAATGCATATTTGACCTTTCCAATGACTCGCGGTAGCCCACCGATGTATCGAGCCAATGCTGCTATTATCCCAGACAGGTCTGGTACCAAGTTGCGGACCCCGGAGGGAAGGAAGGCTTGGTGAGCCAAGGGGCGGGGATCGATACCATGTGTATTGCAGGGCGCCTCCGACCACAGCGCCACAAGCGCCTTTCCTGAGAGACAATCCACGGCGTTAGTTGTTCAAACCACTGTTTAGTATTGATAAAATACGAAAAATAACACGACGTACAGCAGATATGTTGCCTCTCAGAAGCGACGACTTGAGCGATGTTGTCGCGAAAAAAAAACCGATAAAACGTAGCATTCGCATGTTTGAGATGCAGTTCCATCAAGCATCCGAAATTAGCAAAAACTATATGGTACGTTGGTCGTATAAATATAAGTACACACATATAGATAAGGTGATAAAACACCAGTTATCCACAACCTGGCCCAGTTTGGAAAAGGAAGGAATGATCGGGACCAGCATCGAAGCAAGCAGACTGGAGCTATCCACTTGCCGTAACACTCCTTGAATTAGAGTATAAGTAACCAGTCGCACACATTTACATACAAATAGCAAATGTTCCAAAAATATTGGTATATATTTGAGGGCATTTGAGGATATTTATATGAACTGATAAGGAAGAGAAATCGTAATGAGTAGTTACCAACCAAATAACACAAAAACGAATGACACATTTCGCTAGGGAACAGCACAGTCGGGACGTAGAGACCTTCACTGTAAATTCAGCTTACATTTTGGATTAGAAAACGCTATAAATGTGTGTTAACGAGATCAAATTTCAGTGACCCAGGAGGAAAAGCATGCTAAAAAACTCAGATTCTGAACAGGATTGCCTGGAAATGTAAAAAGGGCTAAAGGCGAAGTACCACTCAACACTATGAACATAACGGATTGCTGGTTCGGCGGCCATCTGCAACAACTGAACTTTAAGAGTTCCATCGTCGACTATGTTCGACAACATTGCCAAAACCTAAAAAATAAATCACGATGTTGCGCAAAAAAATGAACTGTAGATAAATACTAGAACAAGCACGGACATGAAACCATAACAACCTGGAGCAGCTGAGTCATCTGGGTTTTCGTCATGACGTCACTGAGTTCGGTACATAGGGGTTTTACGTCCGTAACCTATTTCTAAATCAGTAACGACTACTGCTTGTAAAATCTTATGATTTCGTTCACAGATAAAACCTTCTTGAAAACGTACTACGCTGAACACACAAAGATCTAGGACACACAGTAAGATTCTTCCGTAACACCTTATCGCATTTAAAGCTTAGTCACTGCAAATCTCATTATAATAAACATACCTTTAAACAAGCAGGATAACTCCGAACTGAGCGAAGAATGCGAATAACAGTATGGCAATTCGAGAAGTTTTGCCAGCGAATGCCGCTAGTGTCCTTAAATATGTCTTGTTTTGGGCGTATACTAGAAAGTGTTAAGCGGGAATCACACCTTCTAAGTCCTTTAAAAGTGAGAATTATGTGAAGAAGCTCTTCCAGTCTCCTTCACAAGTAAACATGAAAGGAGAGCCAAATGATAGCATCGGAAAAGTGTTCGGAGTGAAATAGTGAGTGCTTAACGGTCAATAAGATGAACGAAGGTATACCGAGGAGATTTACAAATACTCCTGGCAAATGAAGAGAGAAACCGCCACAGAATCACTAACCATTAGCTTCGACAGGTCAAAACACGAGTTCCCATTGCATAAATGTCTACGGAAGGATAAAATTATGGTCCACAAGTGTGAATCCGTTTTCGGCCTTTTATAGCATGAATCAAATAAATACAAATTCAGCGCTCTTAGAAGAACAAGTGTGAGTGCATACCTCGCTTGACAAGTTATAATCAGTCATTTTCTTCGCCGACGTTACCAATACGTCACGCATCGAAATCGAACAAGCGTGCACCTGAAAGGCAGAAGAACATTCTGGAAATATGTAAAAGTGGTGACACTGTATTTTGATGTTTAACTCACAAAATCGATAATCTTGCCATCATGTCATGGGTTCCTATTCAGTATCGGGATTTGAGATGAGCACTTACACAATCAATACCACTTTCTGAGGCAAAATAACGAACCTTGGTGTAGGACCGAAATGGACAGCGAAATGCTCGAGAATAAAGCGTGAGCGAAACACGGAAACATCAACTTCTAAACTTCTTTCGAATTAGAAAGAACACTTTAGGAAAAAAACGCACGACAGCAGAGGTTATGCATTCTAAGTCACCATCAAAATCCATCTGAGACAAACGACTGGGTGGAGTGGATGGTTCTTGTGGTGGATATACCTTCTACCGATTGTAATTACAAAATATAAATACGCTTTAGTGAAACTACCTAAACAATGAAGACATAAAAACCAAAACATTACCTCTGTGAAGGCATTAAGCGTATTTGAGAAGACTACACGAATGGAACTCACAACCTCTCAACGGATTGCTAGAGAGCGCCAACAGAACATCACATGATTCGTTCTCCAACTATATCACATATAAGAGCAGAATCTTTCCATATAGAAAGACGTATGCGTTCAGAGTTTGTCTGGTGGCAACCTTTCCGTCCATTCTCTCGACAAGAAGCCTTAACAAAAGTGTTCACTGAGAACTTCAGAAACACAAGATGTTCATAGTAGAAGGAATAACAACTATATACTTTCCAGTGCTGTGAGCATTTGACAAGTGATCTAAGATAGCGATAAGGCTGCTCGTTAGAACCGACTGCAGCAGGACTGAAAAATGTGCACTTACCAACTTCCGAAGTGAAGACTGCAAAGGATAATCTAGTGCGATACTAACGTCGTAAGAATTGTTGAAGAACCTCTTCATGAGAAAGAGTCTGGATCAGTGTTGTATTCTCTCCACAACCAATTTCGTCTTCGAATTCTGCAAGAGCAAAAATTGTCATCAGAATCTTCACGGTTACTTGTCAACACTATGCAAGATTTTAAGTTCTAGTTGATCATGTCACTACTACCCATTCTTGCTATGTTCTCTGTATGCTAGACAGCATCATTTCAGCTTGCTGGAAAGACTTCGATAAGAAACAAGCTACACCTGCATTTGTTGGAACTTAAAAGCGACACTTGATATGGGTAAGAATCATATGTGTAGTCGATGAATGCAATGGAGATGGAATGGATCGACAACGACAGACGACAACGAGCTGCCCAGTCGTCCTTTCGGGAATCTGAGTACGGATTTTTGCATAAAAGCTTCGACGTAACCCAGCGAGAATACGTCCAAATTAGCACAAAAAAAGGAAAGACAGTTTTTATAAAGGCCGAAAAAACACGGAAGCAATGTTACAAGATCCCTTGGCGCCAACGGCCAATGTTACTTCTCCAGCAGGGCAAGGACCATGTTGATCGAGCTCTCTGTTTTGATATTACATTACTCCCTTATGTAATGTGGAAATAGCAGAAAACTTTGTCACTCCACATCTAACACCGTCGATGGTCATTAGGACTTGTCAACTCTATTCTGCTTCTCCAAAGACTCACACCACTTGCATTTGCTTTTGAAGCATTGGAAAACATTGCAAATGCTGAGTACTCCGACAACGTGTTACGAGTAACCTTTTTAACACTTACTTACTAAATTGAAGAAGGCTTTCAGTTCGATCTGAACAGAATATGTTGCAATTTGACAATAAAGGAAGTCCCCACTCCTCAAGGCGGTCTCCGTGAGTTTGCAAAGACTAGATGATCCAAACTCAACATATCTGTTAAGGATATAATCCGAAAAGTTGAGAAGAGATTTAGTAAGACGGTGCTTCACCAACCCAAAACGTTTCAGTACCAAATACGTTGCATGTAAGAAGCAATGAGAAGAAATTTCAACGAAAATCGGACATCAGCAACATCGAGATCTCCCTTGGTATGAATACAACCACCACATCACAGCTCATTCGCCTTCAATGTCTTTTATGGATTCAATATTGGGCAGTTACAATTAGGATCCAACCAGTCACAGAAGCTGTTATGGTGGCGGTGAATTCCATGATAAAGAGGATGGAGTTTGTAGAACGAAACTAAACACACAATCGACGATAACAGACATTGCTGCATTAACTAAGCGTTAAACACGACATGAATCCTCTTGGTAGAGGCACTTGTACGGTGAGGACTGTACCGAACTCAATCGCATTCCATGTTACACAGTCACTACAACACTCTAATGAATGAGCAGAAATTTAAGCAAGTAGGGTTTTCAGTTCCCTGATTGGTCAATGACACAGATCAATGGATAAGTCCGGAATGACACGGCGATCGCCCGAATCGCTCGACGACTGTACGTGTAAGGAACGACGATGGAAACGTGAAAGTGTATAACACACTGATAAGAACCTTCTCTGAACTACTACATTATCTCTGCTACTAAACTGGCTTCGAATAAAACTTACTTCGTCCGAGATGCTTCGGTCGGTAGACAGAGTGCAGCGCGCTAGTTGATATTTCTTCGCGCAGTGTTTGAATATCCGATGGGAGTATCCACTACTCGAGTGAGTTGTTCCCCCATAAGTAAGTCAACCAGCCGAAGATGTTCCTCGACGCACTCGTACCAATTCCATCTAGGGAATAAATTAAATACACATGACTTAGTAGTTAATGCCAAAATCGTGCACTCAAACCGTAATTATTTTTTAAAAAAAAACCTCTGAAGCACCAGATTACAGTTAAATCCGAATTCAAGAGCAATGATGTTAAAAGAGATTGGCGAAATACAGTGACATGTGTATATATAGCATGTATACATATCCTCCCGCGCGTGTGGCGCAGTGGTCGGAGCCCCCTACAACACACACGTGGAATGGATCCCCCACGCCCATAGCCCACCAAGCCTTCCAGCCGTTCGGGGTCGACAAACTGGTACCAGACTAGTCTGGGAGGATAGGACCACTGGCTCGATACATCCTTAGGCTACCGCGACTCATTGTAAAGGCCAGATGTGCATTCAACCACCTCCAAACGATGCTTAATGAAGTCGAATGCATGGCGCATCCCTCAGGGATTGATCAATGTCGAGAGCTTTATCCTTTAGCTTTTTTTTCATATCCTCCCAACGGTTTACTGCCTCATCGTCGCTGGAAGGTGTTCTTAGGTGTCGGGCTGTGATATACAGCGGGAGGATTCACCCCACTGGCAGGCTCTCCCAATCTAAGGAGTCCGGCGTTTCCATCAGGAAGCCCAGCTAAGATTAAACCAAAGATCCACCACTGTCCTGGTATCAAACTACTCGCATGGTGGCACATTCCCCCTTGATCTACAAGGGCGGTGACTGCCTGTACTGGTGACGACCTATGTAGCAGATTTTGGCTAAGCTGACCTCGGGGATTCCAGGGTACCACGATGGCTAATCCAGACAACTCCGGAAAAAAGGAAATAATGCTGGTGCCCAAACAACCAGTGAGGATTGACCATCCAAATGTCCAAGTAAGTATACCACTATATATTTCTTCATGGTGACGTTGAGTTCTGATGAAAGCCAGTGTAGCAACATTTTCGACGAGTTGACATTCAATTGCGAGTACGGTATGCGTAACAATTTCCGAAAATTCGTCTTCAGCAGGAATGTCCTTAGGCGAACCTAGTAATTTTCAATTTCGAAAACTCTGGCATAATTAACCGGGATTGAAATTTTCGGAAACATGCCTCGAGCGGCAAAATTCCCGGGATTTGCCACAAGATCGGAGCGCTGGTCATTCATTCTTTGCTCTTGAGCATTCATTAACAAGTCAATGAGTAGTTCGTCTATCCTCGAATTGTCGCACTGACCAGAAGTAAACTTGCATGAGAGAACATTTTGCAGTAATCAAACATAATGCTGTCACTGCTAAGGAGAAGTTGATGTGACCTTCCCAGCAATGTTCATATTCAAAAAAAATTGTGGAAACTTTCTATAAACAGTACTCTTCTCTAGTTCTTTGATATGCCAACAAAAAGGACACACGTTCGCATAGCATACCCCACAGATAGATTAGTACGTCAAAACTTATCATTCTGTAATAAATAGATGTGTTCAGAAATCACAAAAGGCAATAATGAACAATATGAAAACCACCTCTATTCCTCGCAGAACCCAAATCATGGAATACCGCCTCGTTTCCAAGCAACTAACCACATGTAAGTTGCTTGGCTTGCCTGACATAGGCAGCAAATAAAATTGAAGCGATAGGGCAAAGCAAAGAAGAGAGTAGTCAATGAGAAAATGATATAAGCAGTATAAGCAGCTGAAGGGGGATTTATTGGAAATATGAAATAGCCGTAATTTCTTTGCACTCTGGTTGTTTGCTTAGAAATTCGATACATTTGCTCATCCCCTCTTGTGTGAAGCAGATGGTAAAGCAATTACTATTACATCTGCTGAACAGTAACAGCCGGAGATTGAATACTGGAGCTATTCTAGCCATGAATTTAATGCCACGGTTCGACGCCAGTCGATGGTTCATCACCAACCATCTCATTTGTGCGAAATACTTACCATAGTTAAGGAGACCGAAAATTTCGACAGAAAGCTCATCTGAAAGTAATCAGCGGCAATCCGAAATCGATCCTCTGGGACTCCATGGCAAAACAATGAATTCAAATAACTATGTCGCGGGATCGACTTTCTACTAACCTCAGCACTGGATTATAAATTATATGTGCCAGTTAAATAACAAATAGGCTGGTGACCGTGCGACTTTCCGCGAGGAAGGGGCCTGCCAACAATACATTATGGAGGAAACTATACAATATAGGCGAAGACATCGTTACATCGTTAACTAACACATGTTGTGGATGCACCTAGTGTTTGGACGCGCTTTTCCAAATGTGAAGAAGTGCTTGTTCGAACCTTCGGCGGGAAATTATTTTCATGGTTTTCTGTCGCGGACTGCTATCGAGGGCTTGAAAACATATAAATCGTAGAATATAATGTAAGGAAAGTGCAGCGATTAGAGGGAACCTCTCCAAACAAGCATTTGTAGTAGGTGTCGTGGTACTAAATAGGAAAGTTTGGAAGGTTGCCAAGTAAAAAAGGTTCTTTGTAAAAACAAACATAAATCAGCTAACCGTAAAATTTAAATTAAAAAAAATTAAGTAGCAGACTAAATAAACTAACTAAACTAAAAAAAAACTGAAAAAAAACTGCTCTCGTACCAGCTCTATCTGTAGACAGAAAATGAGTAAAACAAGGGTAAAAAAAGAAGCTCTCGACGTAGATCAATCCCTGAGACATGCCCTATGGATTCGACTTCATTAAGCATCATCTGGAGGTGATTGAATGCATTTCTGGCCTTTACAATGACTCGCGGTGGCCTACCGATGTATCGAGCCAGTGCAGCTATCTTCCCAGACGAGTCCGGTACCAATATGACGACCCCAGAGGGATGGAAAACATAGTGGGTCATGGGCGCGGGGATCGATTCCACGCTTGTGCTGCAGGGCAGCTCCGACCACTGCGCCACATCCGCCAAAACGGGGATATCACTGCTTTTTCAAACGCAACACGTGATGGTTTTTCCATTTTATGAATTGGAATTCAAAGTTTTATCTCTCACCGTGGTGCGCAGAGCCCTCACGGAGATTATTCCCTCTCCCATTGAGCCCATCTTTGCAAACTATTGCAAGCTTCTTATAGTACTGGTGTATTTCATCTCCACACTGTCGTCTGTGTTTGGCCTTGGTTAATCCGTGCAGGTGCATACATTCGGCTGCTGTATTGGGTCGCCAGCACAGCCGAATGCTAATGCCTTTTCGTAATTGCTATGCGGGACTTGTACCCGCTTTTATAGAAGCAACCTAGAATTTGGATGATTAAACCGTCTATCGATATACGAAATGCAAATACACGATAGTGATACACTGCGGTTGATATAAAAATGTTAAACGAGAGACAATTAACAAACTATAAGAGAAAGGAAAGATGTGTGGAGATTATATGGTGCTGAAGTGACCGCTTAGGAGATTAAGCCCTCATAAAGCATAAGACAGAGTAATCTAATATAGCTGATGTTGCGAGGATGTGCAGTGACAAACTTATGAATGAATACAATTGTTCAGTTTAGCAGCATGAGAATAAGGAGTTAATACATAAGTTGTAGTTGTTCGAAGAGTTGTCGTCCCCGAGCACGAGTGATGATGCATTGGATATAAAAGCATTAGATGCGAGTTGTAAAATAGATCACAGTTAAGCCAATTGGATGATGAGCAAACATTATGGCTTGTAGCGGCGTTATTAAGGTTTAACATGGTTCAAGAAGGTGTAATACTATGTAATTCATGTTCCATTACGATGAGACATAGGTACACGTTGATGACGTGGTACTTAGCCAAGAGGTGCACGGCTACAGCAAGCCGAGATTGGTGAGGCAACAGCATGAGTCTCTATTTAACAATATTCCCACATAAGCAAACCGAATCAGTTGCGAAAGAAGGAGATTAAGCTGGAGAAAGGGTGATGAAAAAGGACGACGGCGATGTCCACGCGTCGTCATAAGGCAAATGATAGTTCTAGGGTGGGCGACCGCTCCAAGCGAATGCCAAGAGTGGCAGGGTCAAGTCCTCTAGCAATTAGCCGTGCCTCGTAACGTTCCTGGTGACGTGCCCGGTGGTTAAGAAGGAGTGTTAATGTAGGGACAGGCATGCTGGCGTTGTGACAAACAATTTGAGATACAATTCAACACGATGTTTATAACAATCACAAACACCCGATCAATACAGGAGATCCTACAATGAAACAGGAAATATTTCACAACAAATATTCCCCATGATACCATCATTGCGGTGGCCTTCATATATATTGTGTAGTGTTTTTATCCCCTCAGAGCTCCGATGCTGACTCGCCAGGTATGGAGATGCAGAGGGCCTGGTGAACCTTCTGCGTGGAATCTAGCAAGGGAAGACGTTGTGTTTGTTGAAGTAGACATTTAACCACTGATATATACTTCGACCTGGAAAGCACTATCACACTTCTCAGCCATTGATAAATTGCATCAACCTCTTCGTGGAGGTGGCTCCTTCTTAGTCGCTAGACAGTCAAAGTTAAGTTTGACATCTAATACGCTAAGAAATCACATGAACCACTTCAAAGCGTCACAACGGCACTGACATGTTCAAAGCGTCACAACGGCGCTGACATGCTAAATCTGGTCATTACTCTCCTTTAGCATCACACATAGGCACATATGTTCATTTGCCAAATTGGTCTCATAACGTGCCAGACCTGTCCACCATGCCAAGTGATAGGTGCTCTAGTCACTCCATAATATTGCTATTCAGATGCGAATCCATTTCCTTTCGTTTCGTCCTACGTCCCAGTTATCTCTAACTCTTCCCCGCATCTGTGTAGTTGTTTGATGCCTTATTTGCTAACAATCTCTCTCGATCAATCTAACCTTTTCCCATCGATTTTGTTACTGATTTATTGTTTATACGGATGTATGTTAAAAGCTGTAACTACCGAAGTTCTAGGATCACACTCGGACACAAATACTTGATGCCTGGATACTTGAATGGTCCGTCTTCAATGATTGTGCGGGCACCAGCACGATTCCCACTTTTCCGGAGTTTTACTGGCTTAGCTAATGTGTTTACCTTGAGTCCCAAGATCTGCTTAGTCAAAGTCTGCCCCAGGTCGTCATCACAGGCAGTCGTGGCCGCCATGGATCAGAGGGAGATTAGCACCACGCAACAAGTTTGATAACAGGACGGTGGCGGATCCTGGTATTGGTTTAGCCTTAACTGGGCTTCCTGATGGAAACGCCTGACTCTTTTTCAGCTTGGGAGACCCGGAGGCAGGGTTGATTCCCCGCTGTACGTGGCAGTCCGACACCTAGAAACACTTCCCAGCTACGATGAGGAGGCAAACCATTGGGAGAAGTAGACTGTTATACGAAATACAACCACAAGGATGCCGAGATGTAAGCAAAAGTCGGAGCTTCAAGTGCGTTTTGGAACCTCATTTCCCTTTCCGGGGACCCTTGACAGGAAACTGTGAATGGAACGAAACACTGACCGAGAGAAAGGCTAAGCAAGGGCCTTAGTTGGTGCAGGCAGTGGATAACACGTGAGACCCCGCATCTTCCTAAGCGTGGAATTCTAGTCTCCAAGTAACAAGAAACATTGCTGCCCCTCTTTGAAAGCAACACTCTATGTTGCATATTCTTTTCAACAGTAATAGTCTCTCCGCACAAATTGAAGTCGTGAAGAAGGGATTATTTGTAAACATTTGGGTGAAGACAACAACAATTTCTCAAGAGCCCCAACATCTGCGTCGGACAAGCTATCGATTGGGCAAAAAAGGGTGGTAAGAAAAGCTCTCGTATATCAATGTAAATCACGAAAAAAGGCTCCGGTTGTCCACTTTGTCCCGCAGTATCGTAGCATAGAATGGAGCTCAGGAGTTAGTTTTGGAGTTACTTCGTAATAAATAAATAGTGTCCACAAGTCAACTTGTTAGTGAACCCACCTTAGCGAGTGTAGTCATGAGCTTATAACAAGCAGCACCTTCGTCGCTAGAGTTGCTTCGCTGCTGAATCTTCTTTCTGAGGCGCCATCCAGTTACAGTGGAGTGATTAGACTGTGAACCTCCTGGGCACTTACGCGAGGCGGCTTTCCCAAGTATTCCTGCCAATACTAGTTTTAGAAATCCTTTCATCTATCTACGAAACAAAAGCCATATAATGCAAAGCCATTACGATAGAGTCCAAAGCAAGAGGTAGACACTGTTGATAATTTCTACAGTTCTTCTCACATACTCTTTCTCCATGATAACGTTGGAAGTTGTACGCGATCACATTTGAAAAAGAAACAAGAAATAATATCCTATAATCACTACGAGTTTCCTCGTTGGCTGTGACGTATTTTTTTCGCGTTATATTTATTGGGAAACTTTAATAGTTTTCGGGTTTTCGCTGCTCTTTTGGGACGTAGACCACACGGAAGAACATTGTCAGTGATACCTTCGACATCTTGGTCACCTGAGACGAAGAACGAACCGTCACAAGCATTGTATAAAAGTTTGCTGCTTCCAAGTAGGAATAGATTACATAAGGATATAGAATAAGAATAAGGAGCCCATTCCCATTTTAGAAACTGGGCTGTGAATCATAGTAGACTTTCTTTTTAAAAATGCTTCAATCTCTATTTGAAATAGGAAACTCACTGCTACATTTCCCATCTCTTATTTCCGACGAAATCTAATAGTTCTCAGTTCCAATGATGTTTTATCTTCGCAGCTTAACTGACCTCTAACGGTTCATAAATATAGTTGGGCTGCAGTTAGGTAGAGGCTCAAAATAATGACATAAACCGAAAATCCAGGTGATGGACATATAGTATGATTATACTATGGTTAAAACTAGCCAATTCGGCTAGTTGTACTAAAGTTGATGCCGAACAAGACCGAGAAAGCACTAAAAGATCAGCATCGGCAGTGCACCACATACAGGCCTTCTCTTCCTTTCACCAGCTTTTCTAGGTCGACAGCACGAATCTCCTCTTGCAAGCAAAAAGATGAACACGTCCATTCGTCAAAACATACTATTCATTGGAAAGCCTTTCCTATCGCTCACACCGGAGAACATTAAACGTATCCCTAAAATTAGCTCACAGAAAAAAGACGATAGAAGTTGATGCACACCACCTGCGAAAAAAGAAACAACACAATGTTTCTACTAGAAAGGTTTGAAAATTCATACCTTCCATTGTTCTCCATGACCATCAATCTCAACTTTCTGGACCATGTGTTTGTCGCAGAAAATATACAACTTCTTTTCGTCATCAATTTCATACAACTTATTATGATCGTCGCCGGATTGGCGAAATTGAACTTCATCCTCGAGACAGCGCTTAGTACCTATAAAAGATCTTCACAGTGAGAAATCAGGAGAGGGAGAAGCACGAAAAAGTCGAAATAGCGTTCGAAGAAAAAACATGCTTGAGATTTGCAGGACAGACTACCGGGTTTAGGAAGGAGAAAGCGGCAAAACGTTAGCCGATTAAAGGTATAATGAGTTCCTCTACCAAACACGTGTCGTCTCAACCGTGTAAAAACCACTGATTATTCTTACGGAGGTTTAATGAACGTCAATGAAAGAAAGGCTTTTAAGATATCGGCATTTTTTTTGCGAAATGCGCTTAGATGCACATATAATTTAAAGGTTCTATCTAATCGCGCGCAAAATCCTTTCACTTAGGACGCACCATACAGCTACCGCAATCTGGCTCCTTGTCACGCGCAGAATTACTCGATACATGTTCTGCATAAGAAAAATTTCCTCATTTTTGCCATACATTTGTGTGAAATACCATTGCTGGTGGGTTCGTTAACATGAAAAAACCTATTTTTTGTCACCATCGCTACGTTGCTTCCGTTACCCATTTCAACAGTTCCACCAGAATCCTCTTCACCTCGACGATTGCCTCGCGTTTCTTCTTTGTATCTTTATCGTAATTTCATTAATGCACGGAAAAGCATGTTAGGAAAGCCGGTTATAGGTCCATTTAAAAAACAAGTGTTGGGCTGCCCACATATCACAGCTCTGTGTGCGTCGCAGCAGCGCTAGTCACTCGCAACAACTCTTGCGTCTGTTCAACGACGTGGTTATTATTGATTATGAAGGACGATCACCATTCGATACACAACGAAACAGTAATTGCAAGGACAAGTGAGTTTCTCTTCCTTTTGTGAAGAATTCCGTGATTCCGCGTGTGGAGCTGATTGCTGTGGGTTTGCTCTTTTGCAATAGTCAAAGCAACAGGCCTAAGAGTTCTTTAAATTTCATGGATTTTTTTTCAGGATACGAGAAATCTCTTGCACTTTGGGTGCCTCATTGCAACTCCTGCTTCGCAGTTGTATCACCTATATAACCTGTCGCGCTGTTGGTCCTCGACTGACTTAACTGAGCGCCGGTAAACCTTCCTTTTCACAGGTAAGAGCTACTCTTATTTGAGGAGAATTTTCTGATGAATACGGTGCTTAGCCAAAATGAACTAGAAATGAATTGTGGAGTCATTTGAGGTCAATCCTTAACGTTTCCCCTTCAGTGTCCAACTTCAATAGCTTCGTTTTTGTCAATTAGCCATACGTACTCGGAGCATATAAGAAACAATTCGTGGGCTACACATATCACGGCCTCGGTATGCATTGCGGCAGTGAACCTCGCGCAACTGCAACTGTTGTGTGAGTTCAACAACGTGGACCACATTATGAAAGTTTGATTATTTAACTTAGAGACCACGCGTTAAAGCTGGTCGAATGGACCCGTTTGGCCGAGTGCCAAGTCTAATAACGTTTTCGTTCACTATTTGAGTTTCTATGTCGTAAATTCACTAACGTGTTTGTTCACCAGTTGATCTGCTGAGTGCCAAATTTACTAACGTATTTATTCACTAGTTGAGCTGCTGAGTGTTAAATTTACTAACGTATTTACGCACTAGTTGAACTACTAGTTTTTTATCCTCCACTATTCTTTAGTTCAGTGAAAGTTACTTCCTATAACGCTGTATGTCTTACACTTCTTTCTTTTTGCACTGAATCTCTTTGGTATTCTGCTGATAGTTGCCTCCTGTGAACACTATGACAAGTCTCAGAATTACTGGTGTAGGTGCATTTGATGTGGATGTCTTAATTAGCGATCTCGTATGATTGTCGCCTAGTTTTTTTGTGAAGGTGGAATATCAACCATTCGTACTCGCAACCTCGTGTAAGCTTTTTAACTTAATAAAGCATTGAGTACTCATGCCGGCGTTACATGATAGTGGTTTTTCATGATATTGCTGCAATTTCCACAGCTAATTAAATGCCGATTGCCGTATGATTATCCACTACCAAAGTTAAAACAGATCGAATTCTTTGGTAATAGATTGCAACCATCTTATATAAAAGTAAGTTGCCGAGTGAGTTCGTCATCTGAGCCGTGTCGCACTAAACTGATCAGGATTTGATACGACAACAAAGGTTTAAATCGCAAGGACGAACAACCTAATTTGTAAATTTGTCAGTATTTTGGTTAATAGTACAGCTTAATTATGTGGAAAATATGTGGATAAAATCAGCTTTGCAACAATCTACTTACTTGAACTCTTGGATGGCCCGTCTTCACTGGTTGTGCGGGCCCCAGCATAATGTCCATTTTCCGGAGATCTGCTTGTTTAGCCACTGTGGTTCCTTGGAGTCCCAAGGACAGCCTGGCCAAAGTCTGCCTCTGGTCATCATCACCACAGGAAGTCGCAGCCCTTGTGGATCAGTGGGTGATTTGCCACCATGCGAGTAGTTTGACACCAAGACGGTGGTGGATCTAAGTAGTGACTTACTCATAGCTGGGCTTCCAGATGGAAATGCCGGACTCCTTCACAGCCTGGAAGACCCTGCCGGGTGGATGAATCCCGCCGCTGTATCGCAGCCTAACACCCAGGAACACCTCTCAGCCACGATTAGGCTGTAAGCCGTTGGGAGTGCAACAATATCTAATAGAACAGTATTCAAAAAAAAATAGCCGAAACGTAAACAAGAAGAATAAAATCACATTTCCTGCTTAGATTTCTAAAGAACCACAGTATATTATGTTGGAAAATCTTAACCAGAAAGGCTCAGTTTTCTTTCCAAAGCAAATGTTCATTAAAGATTTCCTCGGTAATCATTCTTCTACCCAGGGGTTCTCCATTGTTTTAGAATCTAAAGGAAGATGAAAAAACAGGAAAGAAATGTTAGTGCTTTGCGAACACAGTTATGAGATGATTTAAAAGCCACCATAACTTCGTCACCGTTGGTTCTCAAGCCAATGACAATAGCTGGCAAAGAATCTACAACTGAGGTTCAGATTGAAATGTGTGAAAAAAGTTTTCATGTGCTATCGAAGCTGTTTTATGCCATCTTCATGAGAATTATCAGCTATAGAAAACTATGCATTCGGCTACGACAGAAACGTGGAACTCTTCATTCTCAACGTTAGGTTCTGCAGTACTAAAGGTGATGGTGAGTGCCATGAAGAGGTGTAAGGATTTTCGTAGAAATTCGGTGGAAATGCTATTGTACCAACTACATCTTCTTCTATTTTTTTAATACAGGGGATATTGTAAAAAGTCGTTCTCTTTGATTACTAAACTTGTTGTTCAAAATCCGCTTGGTTATTCAAAAATCCGTCGGTTTTAAGGCCCAGTTAATCAGTGATATGCACAGCTTCTTCTTTGATGGTTTTCCACCAGCTTTCCAACAGCTGAATAGCCATCCCACCCCGCGTATATCTCGGATTTCTAAGCAAGGATCTGCTCAGATTATTTCTGCACGCAACCAGATTGAAGAAACTGATATAAATTAAACTATTCTGCAAAGGACATGCAAAAACAAATAATCTAATGAATGTGGGGGGAATGAGAAGCACCCCAACACCGCAAAGTTTATGTTACAAAAGATAAGTCCGATCGAACGTTCAAGTGGGAGCATCTGTAGATCGGCGCTGTGTTGTCCATTCCACGCTGCGACAGTCATCTCTGAACGATTAAATACCCTATACCATCTACTTCAGCGTGCTTTGGAGGCATTCTGTAATCATAAAAATAGGTGCTTCGTCGAAAATCGTGTAGCCAACGTCTTCTTAACAAAAGATTCTGAGGTACTACAATAGGGTGAATCGCCAAATACATTCTTTCCTTATGCGATGCATAGCAGATTCAAATTGTTGGGCTGAAAACAAATAATAGTTGTGTCGGCAGTCGTCAATAAACCTTCCATTTCCTAACGTTTCGTGAAAGAGAAGCTCCGTGTATTCCGCCTCGCTCCAAGAAACCTGTCAGGCATGATCTAACTTTCCTAGGAACTTCGCAAAAGAACCTAACCATTGGGTCAGAGGTCCTTCTGCTACGCGTTAGACATCCGGAGGAATTTAGTCCTTAACGGCTCTTGTCCATCCATTGTCATTCATGTGCATGGCAACACATGCTTAAAAGTGGTTAAATTCTGCTAGTGCACATGTGGATAAGTGAACCTGAACATTTCCGATATTCCCGTCCAGTCGTCTCAAATCCACGAATTGAGTTGAGTATTCTGCAGCGATGCCTTGTCCACGCCACGTGTCTCAAAATATGTCTCGTTTCAATATCGCTTCGATTTCAGCCAGGAATGTCGTATTGTAGTGACGGCTAACTCGCACGGTCTACTTGCTGTCCGTCATATTACTGCTTACTTTTAAAATATTCGCATAGTACCTTAGTTGTCCAACACTGGAGCTTTGTGAAGAAGTTCTAGTAAAGTCTGGTAATGCTACGTAGCCTCTTCTGTATTTCAATATCTAACCTAGCCAGCTAATTGCTAATGTGTAAACGAAGTTCAGCACTTCAAAAATAATATGAAATGGTGGAAGAAATAATGAATTGAACTGAAGAAACGAAAAAAGAAGTGGGCTGGAATCAATGTAGGAGTTAAGGACGATGAAGACCGGTGAAATACGGAAAAACTTAACCAGCCAACCGCATGTGGCGTTCTCCGTTATGGTGAAGCCAGTGCAGAGAAGAGGAGGAATATCAAAAATGTTGTAATAAAAATACAAAAATCAGACAACGGGAATCGTAGCAGAAACAAAGGATTGGCAAAGACGAAAAAAACCGGAGGAAGCCTTTAAATTACTCTCGCCCTTCATAGAAAAAACAGAGCACGGTCTTCAAAATCATAAGGTTCATTTACTATAGGTCTTCTTTTCTCGATAGGTCGAAGACGGCGAAGACAAACTAGTTTCTTGTGCTGCTCGGTAACTGTAAACTAAAAGAAATCCCTAAACCCTCGAATTTAATGGAAAACAATAAGGATTATTACTATAAGCCGAGAGAAACGCAGAACAAGTGCCTCCGTGGTGCATGTGTAGTACGTAAGCCCCTGAAACGGTAATTGTAGTTCGATCATGGGCCGGGTCCAAGTTTTGGGAATACCTCAGCCTACTCAAAGTCGAGGAGTTCCCATATTGTTGTTCGTTGATACCTTCCGTAATACAGCACTCATATTACTGAAGAAAATCCGAGCTGTGGTATCATATACTTTAACGTCTTGGTCAGAGTGCTGCCAGCAACATCACGCAATACCCAGTGATCTTCCGATTCTGGTCGATTGCATGAAATTCTCGATATCATGCAACTCATCAACGACGGCAAACGAATATGCCAGTACTTCAGTACTGTTTTCAAGCATAAGTAAATACATATGTTTATATAAAGGATAAAAGTGGTTAAGCTCTCGGCGTTGATTAATCCCTGAGTGATGCGTCATGCATTCGACTTCATCAAGCATCGTTTGGAGGTGACTGAATGCATATCTTGCCTTTACAATGACTCGCGTTGGCCTACCGATGTATCGAGCCAGTACTGCTATCCTCGCAGACAAGTCTGGTACCAATTTGCCGACCCCGAAGGAATTGAAGGCTTGATGGGCCATGGGGGGATCGATTTCACGTGTGTGGCAGAGCGCCTCCGACCACTGCGCCACACGCGCCCTTATGTTTATATAATTGTTGCTGAATGTCTTATGATTTCGAAGTGAGTTTCTTGGCCAACCTTTCCATTGATAACCAACTTTGTTATCTTCCGAACTTTCCTTGGTGATCCTAAATAGAGTAGCCACCTATTAATAGTGCTCCTCTAAGCACGCACAGGACAGGAAAGCACAACGGTTATGATTTTGATGTGGCAGTTTCGCCAAGGAATCAACGAAAATTTTAGACGATATTTCAGAAGCTAAAATTGAGTCGAAGAGGATCGATTCCTCACAGACACACTTCGATTCGGATCTTTGTTCGGGAATAATTCTCTAATATGAGTGAATTCCATTCAGTATCTTTTTACCAACAACACGGAGTAGTCTCCCTACTTGGAAAATGGAAATGAGGGGTGCGTTTTAATGGACTAGGGACTTCGTCTGTACAATAGACTTTTACTAGGTCAATTTATCGTTCACAGCATAATAGGTACAAGGCTATTTAACTATACGTCTCGAATCTGGCCCGAGGTCCATGTTCTGCAAATTTCTTATCATCGTAGTGATTGTGAAACTGAGTGAAAGATTCTTCACCCTAGTGAAGTGCTTGGTTTTCCTGAGGTCTAAGCAGTTAATCAAAAGTGCAAAAAATGGAAATGACATGAACAAGAAGCTTCTACACGAAGAAGTATCGAGAATGTGGTAGACAGAAAGGAACAACAACATAGTCCTTATAAAAAGTCCTTCCTTATAAAAAATCAGTACACTAAGAACAAAAGCAACCAGTAGTGCACATAGAAGTGTCGAAGCATCTAGGTAGATTGGAAACGGCCTTCCATTAAACGATGATGTTGATCTGCTCTAAGTCGTAGTCACCTTGCGAGCGGTCGCGAAGCGGCTATCCCGCGATCGGTAGTGCTTCAGATAGGTATATCTGCTCTCAGCACACAGCATACGGCATATCTCATTCGATCGTTCTGCACTATTCACAACCCTTCATGTTTCATAGACCTACTGCGAGTCCTGTAAGTAGTGTACATAGCTATGGAATTCGTACAGTTATTGAAAGGATTTCTTATTCAGAATAGAGGAGAGGGGGAACACATGCAAGCAGTGCGAAACACCGCGGTCCAGTGGCAGACATGTGCCACAGCCAACACGTCTTCAAGGTTTTACTGGTAAAATTCCTTTCTTAGGCGGTACATCCAACTCGTCCAACTCGTATGTTCACATGGAACTCTTTAGGAAGACGTCGTGAACACCTTATTCACCCGGATCCAGAATTGTACTACGATCAAAATGGAAGGCCTCTGCACGTGAGTTTCATTTTGGTTTATGTAATTGTACCTATAAAATAACTTGAAAGATCAAGCCAGCACCTTCATATACAGCAAGAACATACAATGCAGTAGTCGTTATAAATTTTAGGAAATGACATGAAAACTCGGGTTTTCGGCAAAAAATGGCTCGTATTCTTACCAATGTTAGACGTCAGCTGGACTTAGACTAGTTAGACTCAGAGATATTTTATCGCTACGATAAGGTGGTAGGTCGCTGAGGACACTTGTAGTATGTCTTATACTACGATGTGTGCACTATGCATGACCAGAATGAATGATTTTAGAAGTGTTCAGAAAGAACCCGTTCATCAGTTATTTTCTTCACGCAATATTTCTTTAAGCTGTAACTGGCTTTCTGCGCTTACTGTCGCAATGATTTACTGATATCGTGAAGAACGTTGTGCGTAGGAACATTTATTTTACAATGTTTACTTTTTTATTACTGCCTACTACAATTTTTCACGGCAGGGTAGTATACGAAATCAACTACAACGATGCTGAGATATTCGCAAAACTTGGGCCCTTGCTCTGTGTTTCTCTAAACTACGCGAATCACCGGAAGAGGAAATCGTGGTTCGATCTGGCCCATGGTCCAAGTTTTGCGAATATCTCAGCTCGTTGTGGTTGATTTCGCATAGTACTCTACCGTGAAAATTATGGTAGGCAGTAAATAAAAAAAGGATACGCTGTGATTTCGACTGCAGCCTCAGCATAACTGGGTTTAACGCCTATGTGTGCTCCCCAGTTCAGCCCCGTTGACGGTTGAATGCTGATGGTACTGGTAGATACAGGAGTTGCTGAGAGAAACGTGGAGCAGGGGCATCAGTGACGCAGTGTGTAATGCGCAAGCCCCCGGAAAGGGAAGTCGTGGTTCGGTCCGGTCCGGTGTCCAAGTTTTGCGAATATCTCAGCATCGTTGTGGCTGATTTATTTCGCATTCTACGATAGACCTTACATTATATACTATCCACATAGTGACTTTATACTTCTTACATATGAGCTGCGCCTCGCATTGCACCAAGCTGCACCTCATACTAGTTTACTTAGCATTTTTTTATAATAAGTCAGCAGTAACGATGTTTTGTTAATTTCTTGTGAAGGCTATTATAAACTTTCCATTTCTCTGTCATTCGACCGGTCTATTCCAGAACATCACTAGCCAACGGCGTAGGAACACTATTATCTTGAAGATACCTCTGGTATATTTATCATACCCATTGAAGTCATTCATTGCAATTTTTTCCGCTTTGTCGCAGCAGATCCTCTATGCGTTTACGAAATATGTCTGAATGACCAAATGGAACAACGGCTTTATATAAGCGAACTACCTGTATCACCTATATCAGCTGTAGTCCCGTTGATCATCGAGTTACTCGAGCGGGCGCCGGTCAATCTTCCAATTTTCCCTGTCGCGTGCAAGAGTAGCCCAGTGGGTTCCGCTCGCTCTAGGGACTCGTTGAGCATCATATCTTTCTTCTAGGCTTTTCGTGAAGAACTCTGACCATCGAGTCGGTGGTCTTCCTGCAGTGCGTTTAACATCCCGAGGTTACCAACGGCTTTTATCCATCGGTTATCATTCATACGCATTACGTGTCCGGCCCCTTATCTTTGACTGTTTGGCGTTCAGAGCCGTATTTTTGATTTCTGATCGTTGACGGAATTAGGAGCTTCGGATCCCTTCCCTTAGTTGTGTGAAACGGTATACTCCTAGCATCATCCTTTCGACTGCGCGTTCAATAACTCTGAGTGATTTTTTCATCCTGCTTACGCAGCGACCAGGTTTCCGATGCATACGTTAGGGGCAGGAAGTACCGTTGAGTCGAAAAGGTGGGCACGGAGTCGGGTGTTCTTTGTCCTCTTCACTACATCATAACAGAACTACAGATGAGAAAATCTGCCTGAACTATGAATGCGCAAATAGGTGGAGTATTTATCAGTTTTCCTAACAAGTATAGAATAGGCCTGCAAAGACCAGTTAATTGTTTCATCTCAACAGTTCCCATTTATGTTAACTTCTTTGTTTACTGGCTGTTACGAATTTTCACAATAGGGTATTATGTGTGATACAGCCACAGTGATGCTGAGATATTTGCAAAACTCCGGACTGCAAGTGTCTGCGGTGAGGAACGAACGCGCTATTTCCCTTTCCAGGGGGGCTAACTCGTTCACCACCACGCCATGCGGGTCCCTTTGTTTCGCCTGTTTCTCAGTTAGATGGCACTGATCGATAGAACTATTTGAGAGTCAGGCGGAACAGAGGACCCGCATGGTGTGGTGGTGAACGCGTTGGTCCCCGAAAAGGGTAATATCGCGTTCGTTCCCCATACACTTGCGGTCAGGAGTTTTGGAAATGTCGCAGCATCGTTGTGGTTGTATCACACATAATTCCCATGTAGTTCGTTAGGTTTTGTCAATGACAGTTGGACTCTTCATCATTATCATCGCCATCGCCGCCATCATTATAATGTTATTCGTTTTCATCGTCTGATGAAACGTCTTCCTATTTTTCGTGTCAGCGGACCACAGGATAATTCATATTGTCTTCACTTTCTTCGGCACTGAACTACCTGGTGAAAATTTGAGTACGTTTACCTCCCATTCGTGAGTGCGAAAGGTGTTCCCGTTGTACGAATTTGTTTCTCACCTGTCTTCTTTTCTTTACCAGTTCTCGTTCTATCCTTCTCCCTGTTCCATTTTTCATAGGCTGTCTCGCACTTTTCGCCCATGAACTGAATAGTATCTCCACATCGCCTTACTATCTGTAGTAATATCATGGTTGGAAAGAATTTTGTTGTTGTATGGGCTATTTTTTTTCCATCTCTTTGATCCTCATTTCCGAGTCCTCAGTTCATCCTTTTCTACGTTTTCTTATCCACGGTCATTCTACTTACTTCCAGCTGTGAACTGAGCACAGCATTTCGTTGTCTATTTCACCGAATATCAATTTCAACTGTTCATTACTAAACATGTTTGTAACAGAACGTTCAAGTCTTTATCATCAAAACTATTAGTGAATGGCAGTTAGCAAAAGCCGACGAAAAAATAGGGAAGAATGATGATAAACACGCAAGAGGCTTGTTTCACATGTTTAAACATATTCTCACTCATTCAGTCGTTTGGACTTTTAACACTCGCAATTGCTGATTGCTCTTCTTTACGCAAGATCAGAAAGTAGCAGCGTAGTTAGAATGTAACCTAACAGAAAATATAAAAAACCCGAATCCTTGAAAACATGCGATGCAATTTCATGAGACGGTTTATAGGAATCTTAAGAACTTGATCTTGCGACTCTCCTTGTTATCATCATTATCATCGTCATCATCAAAATCCACACTTTTCAGTCAACATTTCCTTCATATCATTCGACTCCATTCACTTAGAATTATTGAACGTTTTCTGTTTCCTACTCGCGCTCGTTTAAGAGTTCATCGAAGTAGTTGAATTTGCCTTCCTCCAATATGATTCAAGCGGCTACATTCCTATTCTAGCTTATAGTTGCTTTCTTTTCCTTCCAGTATCTATTCTAAATCATGGAAAATTGTTTATGAAAAAAGCAGAAATAAAATGTCGAAGTACACCTCATATATCGCCTCATTGTAGCGGGGAGGTGTTCCTGGGTGTCAGGCTGCGATGTACAGCGAGTGGATTCGTCCCACCGGCATGGTTTCTCGGTCTCTCAAGCTGAGAGGGAGTCTGGCGTTTCGACTAGAAAGCCCAGCTAAGATGCCTAGCTATTTGCATGGTCGCAGATCTCCCCCCTTATCCACAAGGGCGGCGAATTCCTTTGATGGTGACGACTTGGTGGAGACTTTGGCCAGGCTGACCTCTGGACTCCAAGGAAGCACAACAGCTAAGCCAGCAAAATTCTGAGAAATGGAGAATATTCTGGGGTCCGACCACAACCAGTGAGGACGGTCAGTCCAAGTCTTCAAGTATTATTATGTAAAACCTTTGAAAAGGTCGACAACACCTGCTATGTGGTGGGAACTTTTTTTTGTTTCATCACACGCAATAGTTCGATATGTTCCATGAGCATGGAGAAATACATAGAAGAACATAAAGAATACGTACAACATGAATATTTATGGGAATAAGTGGAAAATGTATTGAAAACCATGTTACTGTGCGACAAGAACAAACGATAGGTGCTTTTATGGTGACGTTGCGGCCGGATTGCATTGAATTGAATGCGCAGCATAAGCGGGGGGAAAAATTAAGCGTAATCCCATCCGTCTGCCACATAAAGTTGAGCGTGGACGCGAATGTGTTAATTTGTTTACTGTAAACATAGTTGTTCAACTGGAATATTCTCAGGGAACTGTTCGAGGCGTGCTGGTGTCTTTGCCCAATGGCACACTTCGGGCAGACATTCGTCCGGTAATTACGACATACGAGGTAGATCAGTGTTCGTTTGTAGTTTTGAACACATGTTCGTTTAATGGCAAGACACAAATAAAAGAAATTTGAGACTATAATCTAAAATTCGGCCTGTTAATGAAACTCGTCTTTGAATTCGGCAATCTGTGATGTCCGTACATTATACTAATCAATCCCTATGTTATTCAACCAACCAGTTCCTTAGGACGTAGAAGTTCCCGTTGTGGTCACGGTCTCTTTAATTCATTAAATCGACAACGTAAGCACCAGTCGGCTGAGGTTTTCGTGGAATCGTTTTCGACATGACAAATTTCCTATGGTTATAACAGACGGGGCAGTTGGCGAGTTGTGTTCGTAACACCCCGTGGAGAGGGGGGTCTGGTTGGTCGGGTTCAGCTTCGTCAAGATAACTTGCCATTTTTTGTCACTGACATAGTAAATATTGAGTTCTTTTTTACAGAAGTTCTGCAATAGCCCTGCCAGAGTGTTCACAGCCGTTTGCCATTAGCAGTCGCCGGATTGAAAAGAACCTTGGGTTTTTCTTAGATTGGAGCGATTCGCGTGACTAGTCACCTACCGGTTGAAGTCCATATAGCATATTTCAATATACCGAGACATAAGAGTTTTGTTTTGTGCTATAAAGCGAGAATTATATGGTATGCAGAAGTAGGTAACATTTCTGTGCTGAATGTACCTTAAACGGAAGCTTAAGCTTCTTTGAGTCTTCCCTTTTGTCGTGAATACCTGTTTCTATTATGAAGGTGCTTGTTGACACTGTATTGCAGTCTATCCGATAATCGAGAACGACTAGCTCTTCTACTATGTCATGCTTAAGCAACATTTTGTGACTTTTTGGTATAGAATGTTGAAGGTTCAAGCTAACCATCTAGATAACGTGAAAGTGCTTAGAGAAGATATCATCATGTTGAAACAATTTCGTTCCAGATATTGCATCTTAATCTCTACATTCTACGTAAAATTACAGAATTTCTAAGTGGTCGTTTATATCTGTCAGCACTGACATTTCTTTTCCAAGTTTTTCTGTTTCTGCCACGTTTCTTTTTTGCGCAGAGAATGTCTCCGTCTTCGAAGTTCCGCGAATTCGTGAGTGAGCGAATGCGTGACAAGCACGTGTCGTCAATTGCAGGAATCGCGCACAAATACAGTGATACACTCGTCGATCTTGGCTACGATAAGGTCAATCCAAGAATATAGATGGTTTTATGTTACATATACTTTCATGTAACGCGTTCTAATCAGATTTTTGCAGGCTTATGTTCTATTTGGGCAATTCCTCATCTTCAGAAAGGAAAGATCTGCTTTCATCGAATGGCTTGTTGTAAGCATTTTTTTTTGTTCGATCTTCTTTCCTTTGTATTTTTCACTATTTGTCTATTTTATTAGGAGCAAAACCTTGTTTGACGCATTTAAAAATTTTTTTTCCACATGTCCTCGTACCAGACAGCGAAAAAGTAGTGGCTCTGAAGTTAAAATACAGAAATGTGTGAGTAACTTTTGGTAAATTACAATTAGTAGACCTGCAGATTGAAACCTTTGATTCAGTTCTTTTGAAAACAAGCGGTTATCTCATCATTCTATTTGGTTTTCATATTTTGTGCTTTTCTTCTCTTCTGTTGCATCACTTCGCGTAACTTACTACATGATTGGCTTAAGTGACTTCGGATTAGGAAGTCGCTTCATCTTGCTCAGATTCTGGGCCTCGAAATGTTAGACTCATTTCGTTTCCTAGTGCCGAAGAACAGGTAATAAGTTTCCGACAAATACTGAGTTAAACTGGCATAACCGTTGATGGTTAGGAGTCAACTCCAATGAATAAACCCAACATCTTCAGCCGCAGAACTTGTATTTCCAACACCCACAGCGGGGTTCAGCAAATTACCCATGATTTCTGACTCATTTAAGCACAAATTACGAGCAGCATAAAGATTATTGGGGTGCTTTTCGTGTGCTTCCAGCAACCTGGACTGACCTGCAAACTTTAGCTACCTACAACAGCTAAAGACGTAACTACTTTGATTCAAGTTACTCGGTGACTAACTGGATTCCAGATGATAACGTTGGTAGACTACAGTTGATGGCGATGTAACTCATGTACCACTACGACTTTATCTGCTAATAAATTGTTTCCTATTATCTGGTATCTCTATCTTGTTTTACCTTACGTTTATTCTATTTTCAGGACACAACTGGAATTAGCGTTAGAAATGCCCTGGCAGCTTACGATTGTCTAAACGAATGGTCAGAAAAGTTTTTGTGAACTTATATTGTCCTTTTAATGCACAATTATTGTTAGTCATACTGAACACAGTTACCTAGAAGCTTGACTCTTTATGTCTTTGAGAAGTTTTTCTGTTCTTTTTCTTTTTTTTTTCTCTTTTTTTTTGAAGATATTCCTATACGTCTTGTTATTCTTTGTTAACAGTTTCGCAGCTACATGCTATTTTTCACACTAAGCATGATTTTCTATTAACCTAATTCTGTTCCCTTTTTCGAAAAATCTGTTTTTTCTCTAGGAAGCTCATGGACATCCAGAACTTTTGTTAACAACTTTGTTAATAAAAATTTTGCTGGCGTGAATACAGATGAACTTTCACTTCCATTTTCATGTTGGCAGATGACATTTCATGTGTCGTTTTGACTTCAACGCACCACACAATACACTTTTCGGTTTAGAAGCGTTCATTGCTGCAGTGTTACTATTGAGTATAATTCATATTTTTTATACCATTTGCAACATAGACCGCAGCCTGCACTGTCTCACATCTAAGATCATCCATTTGGCTTTCAGGATCCAGGTGACTTCAACGCTCATAAAGTGACGCTGGTGCTGCTATACTTCCTGCAGTTTACAGTTATCGTTACTGGCTCCATAAATGAATAATTAAATCTACAGCTATGAGCTTCTGTGCCTAAAGTGATCTTGTGAGTTCAAACAGCTCAATTTATGAGTTAGACTTTAGTGTACGGCAGGCTTTTTTAGATTAAGTATCTTATAAATCTTACGTCTGGTCCATCCTGTTGATCGTGACATCGTCAACTTCGTCATTGGACATCGTCTATCCTTGTAAGACTGTCAGGATTTTTCGCTCGCTGTCAAAGTAAAGATGTCTTCACTTTATAAAATTAATGGGTTGAGGTCCTCGTAAATCGGAACTCAGCATGACTTTTATTTCGTATTCAAGTTCTCTTACTTCAGTTTTACTAACCGGATTTGCTTTTGCTTCTGTGGAGTGCTGAGAAACACGTAACAGGTCGGTAATGTGGAACTACTGTAAGGTGTGGCACCGCCGGGTTATCATCATTATGCCATACGTTGTAGTATCGTACGTAAGAATACCGTCGGTCAATATAGCCCGTCACTAACACATTAGCTACCATGAATACTGATTTCAATGTGCACGATGTGCCAGTGATCGTCGTTTAAAACTTTAAAGCACATCTCTACGCAAGTTAAACTTTATTAATTCCAACGAAAGTCTTTGATTTAACAGATCTTTGCCAGGACGGTAAAAGTTTCAGTTTTACCTCGATTATATTCCGAATTTCTAGAGCCCACAAGGCGTGTGTGCTTTACTTTCATTCTTTTTTCATTCACGGTAGTAGTTTTAAAATTGAACCATCATGTAACAAGAACAGTTACATGATGGCGTTCTCTACGGTGTTTTGAAGGTAAGGCAATGACTATGTGCGAAATTTTCGAAACGTAGATTTCGTTTTCAATCCTCATAGATTTTTTTCGCGATATATTTATAGTTGAGTGGATGTTTATAAAAACGATGCTGTAGAATTTCAAGAACTTTGTTTGTCATTTAATTTTAGTATTGTGATAGCTCAGGGCTTTCGTCCAGACTTTCTGCACTGAGCTATTTCATATGTTCGAGAAAAATACTCCATAGATTAAGAAGGTTTTGTCTCTTAAAGCTGTACCACAAAAAGCTCCTTGTTGTGATGAGGTCACGATTTTCGTACTACTGGTAATCTGAGCTATTTGTGCTAAGCAATAAAATTTCTTGAAATATGAGGCGTATTTTCACTTCATTTTGTATGACTCCGTCTTCATACCAACTCTGCAGGTCAGACCCATTCATTCTTGTATTCAATTGTCCTACCATATCGGTCATCCACAAAGGTCTTTGAAATTTCCGCGTGTGGATTCTGCTGCTGCTTGATGTTTATGGATGCCGTTAAATGCTGATTGAGTCGATTTTTCCTAGAGTCCTGGGTGAACACGATTAGAGCGTTTCCACATGGATGGAGAGAGCAAACTGGTGCTAGACAAATATAATACTAAATTCCCGACTCCCGATAAACGGTAGGCTACCTAAGCTCGGAGTGGTGTCGAACAAGCAGCGTGCTCTTGATGAACAGCATCAACAACATTCCGCTACCGCCTCCGTTAAGCAATATTTGAGGCCTTGTAACACCATAGACCTGTACATGTTATGGCATAGGCAAAGTAATGCGAATTCGCTTTCATCTATGGTTCAACTCCAGCCCAATCCCACGGAGCCAAGATACACACAGGGTGTCAAAATAGCGTGGGGAGTCAAGATAGTTCTGAACTTGTCGGAACCATTGGTAGGAAGAACTTTGTACGTTTCTAGTTTTTGCGTGTTTTATCGCTATCTGTTCAGCTCCGATGTTTGACCTTCATTATGAAGGCGTTATTGTCTTGTAAATTTAACTAATGTGTGTCAACGAAAATGACCACCGTACTACGCGCTCCATCCTCTTTATCAAGTCTGAAAGTCCAAGATGATAAGCATTTAAGTTTCCGGGTGTGATCACTCATTCGTGTGTATGCGCCATAAGTGATGATGATTACACTTTCCACTCTCTTCTTCTGTAGCGCTGATTTTCTTAGTGTGTTAGTTCATCTCTTGCGTTTTTCATTATTTTGAACAAACACGAACTCCATCGAAATTTATTTTGAAGTCTAATTCCATGGATACGCTCAGAAAAAACATTTAGATTATGCTCCACAGTTCACTAGCTGGTCGAATGTGTGATTTTAGTCAATCGCTGTCTATCGTTTTAGTTGTGTTAGGTCTCACAATGGACTTTTCTTCCGACTGCTGTTCGCTTTGGCTTTTTTTTCCGAGAGCACCGTACCATGACACCAATGATAACGACTTGTCGCGCCTGAATACCATGCGCTCTTCACTCAGCAATCCATTGGCCAGTGACAAGACTCTGATCTCTATTGTTATCTTCTCTGTTATCTGATCCTCTTTCCCATCATTGTCAATGAGATAATCATTTTGATCATGATCGACATCCTGTTTCGGGTTTGACTAGTTTTCTCATGTTTTCTCGGACTTCCTTAAATTACATCACCGCTCCACGGATCTCCCTAACAGAAGAATCTCTTCTAAGTCAGTAAGTCAGTCGTGAGGCAACGTGGTGTGCCCACAGGTGGCGGATAAGGGGTTAGTTGCGGATCAAGGGCGAACTTTGCTTCTTTGAGACACTGGATGCAGTGGATGGACTCTCTGTTTCTGCTGTGCCAGTTTGGTACATACCTTCTGCACTTACGAGGCGTATTCATGCACGCGCTTGTGTGTGCGTTCACCTTTATGCGGATTGTATTCTTCGAGTCAATTCGGCCAAAACCCTGCAATGAAGTGACAGCGAATTATATGGGAGGCGGTTAGGAGTCGCCTCCAACAAATAAGCTCCATGTCCACTCTGGGAGACACTGGCAAGCCACCCGTGAGCATATCCAGCCTCCCACCTTCAAAGCTCAGCAAGCTATACGTGGGTATTAAAATGGCAATCGAACTAGTCCAGACGAGACGACGCCACCCATTCAACTCCATCTATGATACCGGAGAAAAACTGTTCCTCTTAACATGCGACAATAGAGGAGTTGATGACTTCGGCGTTCTCATTAACACGTGTTTGGCCATTAACATTGATTTATTCGAACAACTAACAAGCCGAGTCGGACGTTTACGATTCAAGAGTATGGATCAATAACGGCTGTGACAATCTTAGTCATTCACATGTCGACATCAAACTACGACGAAGATGAAGAAGTCGAAGCATTATATATGGACTTGAAGAAGTTCTGCAGAGAAGACCACACATTCTTCATGGTCATCACTGGAGATTTTAACGCTAGCTTTCGACCAAGAAAAATGTCTGAAGAACGTCACATTGCGAAACACGGATTAGAATGGAACGAACACGGTGAGTGACTGCCTGAGTTTATCATGGCAACCAAGACCATTCATGGTAACGCGCAATTCCAAAAGCCCCACCCCTAATGCTGGACATGGAAATCATCCAATGGAGTGTACCATAACGAAGTAGACCACGTCATAGTAAATCGAAGGTATTGCATAACCGATGTCGCTGCAGTCCGAAAGTTCTACAAGGGATCATCTCCCCTTTTGTGCAAGATTTTTTCTTCGCAGAAAGCAAAAATGAAATAGCCCCTAAATTCAAGAAACGAAGTCCCAAAACCACCATAACCTGGAATTTAGTCAGTCCACTAGTTGGTTGTGAGGAAGAATCCGTTCTCGATAACATCGACGAAGAATTTGGTCAGCTTATTCAACATCTTCACGTAAGCGCTGTGAAACTTGAGAGTTCGAAAGTCGCCAGGAGACGTCTGTCTCCAGAAACACTCGAGCTATACGCCAGCGTGGAATCGCACGAGCTGCAGGCAACCGCGAACTAACGTCCGAACTAACAAAACAATGTAGACAGGCAATAAACGAAGATCTTAAAGCGAGAAGAGCAGTAGTAATGCTCGAAGCTGCAGAAGATGGGAAGAGCATTCGCAAAGCCCACCGATACCTCGCCAACTACAAAACCTAGGTGGTTGCACTTCGACGCCCAGACGGAACAGTTACAACGTCCAGAAACGCAATGGAAAAAATCATTTGTGACCACTACTCATATCTCTTCAGTATCTCTTTACCTCTACGGCCATCATTCTCCTAGGAACGCACGTGGAGTACGGTCGATTTTAGCATTGTATGTTATTCATAACACCGTATGGCTGTTGTGACATTTAACGACATCTGCTATTCGCACATTCGTTTGATAGCTCCGTGAAAACTGGTAAGTTTCTCCATTTGATCACAGAGACATTCGAATAACTTCGAGACGCACCAAATACACAGTCCTTTTGCAGTCGACATGCGAACACATAAAAGAGAGCGATCATAGAGCTGTTAAGGAGGTTGCGCCCGACCAATTGACTCGAAAACTGTGCTGCCTGCTATTCATAAAAATTGTCCTGTTGTTCATACCCCGAACATGCATGGGATCTAATCTGCTGACGGGGCAGCATTCTTAGAGAGACACAACCAAATCCTAGCTCACTTACATTTTCCTTTAACTTTTGAAGAATGCGAAAAGATCCCAGGATCGATTTTCTGTTAACCCTCGGCATTGGATTACAAATTCGTTTTCTCTCTCAGCAATCGCGAGGGTTTTTAAACAGCATACGTTTACTTCCATACAATAACACACATACAACACAATCGTAGCTGACGTTTCGGCGGCATTGCCTTCTTCGGAGCCGTTTTTTCCGTGCCTTCGACTGAGGAAGAGCCGCTGATCAGCGCCGCATATGGTTCTGAAGTTCATCTGAAGAAGGCGATTCTGCCGAAACGTCAGCTACGGTTGTGTTGTATGTGTTTTATTGCATGACAGTAAACGTATGCTGTTTAACAACCTCGCGATTGCTGAGAGAGAAAAGGACGAACGCGAAAAGAATTCGACGTTGTCGAAACGAATGTCATTCAACAAGCACTCGTGGTCCAAGAAGTGTCGTACACAAAAACTATGCTTGCTGCTTTCGTATTTAAATAGTGCAGTCGAACAAAGGCCTTTCTTTAGCAAAGCTGTTCACTGACATTTGATTATATTGACCTATCACATCGTACATTAACTGAGCACTCTCAGTGGTGTGGGACATCGTGGAGCTTTTTCATTGAAGCCAGTGATCGAATGGCGGGTTCAATGATGCACGCTCACATTGTTGACCCAACAGTCGTTGTTATGCCTTTAAGACTTAAATTAAAATCTCAGCCACGTCGAGAATCTTAGGCACTACCTACACAGTTTATGAACAATTTCTTTCGCGATATAACCAATCCACCCGCCAACTAGTTTGATTATGTTATTCCAACTTTTGGAAAATACCTCATTTTATGGTACAAGGAATGCCTCTCCAAGGCGGAACGCAAATAAGCTCCTTATATATCAGAAGAGTTGACAAACTTATTTATAACTAGATTACCAGAATTGATTTGAAGAGTGTGGTGGGTGGACGTTTTTGTCTTCCACGTCAACCAGCCAAATATATTTATCTGCAATAGTAAGTCTATTATTGATGACGAAGTGATATTCGCAGACGCTACCATTTTCGGAAGAGGTCACCACAAAGCACGGCGATAATCCAGGAATGAAACAGATGGGACTGGTGCTCTAGTCCACACAGACAGTAAATGTTGGTTTTACAAATTTCAACCTATATGCATGCGAAGTACATAATAGCTACGCACGACATTGATTTCTCACAACATAAAATTTATTAGACGTACTCCAGTCAATCTACCTAGTGATTTTCTGAAGGTATAATGGACTTGACGATAATGAAAAACCAATACAGGATGTAAATAATAACTATAATGCAATCGTAAAAGCATTTCTCTTCAATTTCCATGACCAACTTTCTGTTAACCTTGGCATTGTACAGTAAGCCAGTGTTTTCTTCTTGAGCAGATAAAAGGTTAATAAGAAGATTTATTCAATATTGGGATTCGCTTCTGCAATTTCGCCTTTTTCAGAGCCTGGAAAGGCTATATTGACAGGTATTCTGCTCAGCCAAACGGTTTCATAACCTCAGCAGGAAAAACTCGTCACCTAAATTTCAGGAAGCACCCTTTTTTAAACACTCAACGTTTTGTTCTTTGCAAGTCCTCCAGTTATTTAATGAAGACGAGCCGCACAGAGTATTACATTTGTGAGGAATGTGCCTGGTCCAGGAAGAAAAGCTCAGTCTGTGATATTGTGAGAGGTCACTCGTGACCACAAGACACATATCTCTGTGTTTAATTTTTGGATTATTAGAATTTATCGCAAACGCCCTGTGGGCCTAAGGCACTCAGTTCTAGGTTCGTGTGCGAGGATGATCAGTTTTACTTCAAAATCTTTTCTTTGTCCCTAGATGTATCTTGCCTATTGTTTTGTTCAACTTTAAGCTCTCTAGCCAAGTGCCATTTCAGTACGGATTTAAAGTGGTTTATCCATTTCCAACGTGCGAATTCGTCATCATACGCATCACAAGTGATCAGCCACATCGAAGTCAAACTCGCACCGTTGCCGTCAAGGTAGTTTATGTAATTCTTTTTAATACAAAGACAGTCATATAGGCGCCTACGAACCAATTGGCAATCTAGAAGGTTCATAGGTATTATCCATTCACTGCTAACGAATTCTGCAGACCAGCCCTGTTTAGGCGCCGCCTTATAATTGTGCACTCACTGTTGGATATGAAAGGCAGGTTATATACTATCTTACTTTCATTTATATTTAATGCCGAGATAACTTATATCACTGGGGCCTTATTAATTATTGAGTAACTCAAGAGTATTGTGGGAAAATTCATTCTTTCAGTTCCGTACCAAAGGGCTCCAGAGAGCTCTCGTCTATCGGGGGACTCGATAACACCTTTTTATAAAACAGTACTTTGTTCAAAAGTTTTTGGCGAAAAGATATAAGAGATAAATACTATGGTTTAAATAACAATAGTGTGTTGAACATCGCGGTCGTCTACTGTGTTGCGCATTCTCCACCCAACAAAAGCAAGCATAATTCGTTTCTAATTTGACAATGGAAGAGTGAAATTCTCTTCTGCATGGAGGAATCGGTTATGATTATGAGCAATTCCTTACCGTAGTCGTTTACATGTAATCGTGTATGCATAAGGAATAAAACATAAAGCACTGCTCACTTCTTTATTTACTGCATAGTACAAATTTTCGCAGCAATGTACTGTATGAAATTTGATCACAGTGATGCTGAGATATCTGCAAAACTCTGAACCGCTGGTGTCTGCGGTGGGAATCGAACCCAATATTACCGTTCTCCGGGCTAAGGTGTTCACATGCCTTTTCGCCTTTCTCTCAGCTAGTTTTCTATTTAACTGTGCCATCGGCATCGTCGTCCTCCCAACGGTTTACCGCCTCATCGTGGCTGAGAAGTGTTCCTGGGTGTCGGACTGCGATTTACAGCGGCGGAATTCGTCTCTCCGGCAGGGTCTCCCAAGTTGAGACGGAGTCTGGCGTTTCCATCAGAAAGCCTAACTAGGAGTAAACCAATACAAGGATCCACCACCGTCCTGATATCAAAGTCGCATGGTGGCAAACCTCATTCTAGTTCTCGGGATTCCAGGGAACTGCAATGGCTTAACCAGTAAATCTACGGAAAGTGGTGATTATGCTGGGACCCGCACAACTAGTGAGAACAGGCCATTAGTACCAACTGTCCAGTATCAGCATCGTCAGCATCAGCAATTTGTGCTGCCTCCATCAATCCTACTGATGTGAGATTGCTGACGGCACCTTTGAAAGGAAACTAGATGAGGAGGAGAAGAAAGAAAAACTCGCATGGTGTGGTGGTAAACACGTTAGCCCACGCAGAAAAGGTGATAGAGGGTTGGAGCTCCACTGCAGACAACAGCTGTTCGGAGTTTTTCAAACATCTCAGCATCGTTGTGCTTGTATAAAGCATTGCATTCGTCAACGGTAAACATTGTGAAAACAGATCTCAATCATAGGGGGATCTCACGTAGGTTAGTCGCAAGACAACACTGCGCGTCTCCAGGTGGCGGACAGTAGGGAAATCGCTGGTCAAAAGTGACATGCATCTCTGAGATGTAGGTGGATCCATGTGATGGAGTCCCTGTTTATGCTGCGCCGATTAAGCAATTCACGCGCCACATTTTGTGCATTTACGTAAAAGTGTTCATGCATTCGTTTGTGGATGTGTTCTCGGTTGTGCGGATTTTATTTGACGTGTCAGTTCAGCTAAAAGTTTGCCGTCAAGTGACTGTGGTGATTGGACAGTACACGGAAGGCGATAGGGAGGAAGTCGTCTCCATCATATGAGGCGCTCGTCTACTCTGGGAGATACTGGCAAGCTACCCGTGGGTATAGCTTGCCCCCACGTTCAAATCTCGGCAATCCACCACCCTCACTTCCATCTGAGTACTCGATAGGAGATTTAATGGTGAAAGCAAGAAGGAAAAAAACACGAAGTCGGCGGACTGGTTGAGATAAGAAGACATCACCCATTCAACACCGTCTATGACCACGGAGAAGAACTGTTCCTTTGAACATGTACAGTAAAGGAGTCGGTGGCGTTGGCGTTCTCGTCAACACGAGTTTGGCCATGAACATCGATTCAATCAAACAACTAACAACTCGGGTCGAATTATTACGGTAGAAGAGATGTGGATCAATAGCAGTTTTAACAATATTCGTCGTTTACGCACCGACATCGAGCTATGACGCAAACGAAGCCCAAGGTTTTTAAGTGTGCTTGGAAAAGTTCTACAGAGATCATACATTCATCAAGGTCGTCACTAAAGATTTTAATACTAAGATCGGACTCAGAAGAAGGTCCGAAGAACGTTACATTGGTTAACCATCCTTCCATATACATATATATATATATATATATATATATATATATATATATATATATCGCAAACTGGTAGCAGTCGTCTCTGCGATGAGAAAAAAACACTGAGTTGATACACTGCTGGAGGGGGCTTCGCAAGTCCGCTTGTAGGCCAAATGTGCACATAATCCACCGCATGAAGCATTCTTGAGGGATTAATCGAAGCCAAACTCTGCACTTGCACCTATACATATGTTTTTATTCATTTTATTTCATCCGTCCTCACGTTTACTGTGCGGATCCCATCACTTCTCACGTCCAATTCGTTTCCTCCCATCTATCGTTCACGAAGGTCTTCCAAGTTTTTTACCTGTGGCTTCTGCTGCTGCTTGAGGATTTTCATTTCATCCTGGATGTCGTAAAATGCTGGTCGAGCAATTCTCCCTAGAGTCCTGAGATAGCTGGGCTGGAGCATTCCTAAATGGATTGCAGAGAGTGGTTTTTCCCAGATAGGTCCGGTACCAATTTCCCGACCCCGGAGGGATAAAAGGTTTGTTTGGTCCGGAGCGGAATCGAACCAGCACCGTGCTCGGAATGACGGACATCACCACCACTCTGCTGTCCAACCCATTACATATGTATATACGTATATATAAGCTTGCATAGACTTTTTTTATTCGCAATAAAATAACACAGACACTGTTTTCCAGAAGGACTTATTTGTTTCCTGTGATCACAATTATTGGTAGACTTTACAGACTATATATACATATATATATATATATATATATATACATATATATATGTTTTTAAACAAAAAAAACTTTGTGTAAAAAGAATGAATTCACGCACAATGCGCTGTTTTCTCTTTGACCATTGCAAATACTCGTCCTCTTTCACAACTCCTTCAGCTCGACATTCCTTTATTGAGTGTCGAAGGCTCATTTGTGAAAGCACCATTTCTGGAAACAACAGGCAAATATGAGGCACCAGGTAAACGTCGTGTAATGAACGGATAAAATGGTATCTAACCTTTCAGCTAAACACGGATGCTAGTTGCGGCACTAACGACTTCAGTAGAAACAATGTTGGTTTTCGGTTCGATCCAGCGTTCCTTGGAAATCAACTCCTTCATCACTCCAAGGGTATCCAATGAGGAATCAGAGTCATTAAAAAAAAGAGACACACCAGCTTGATGCATCGGTAGATTCATACAAATCGTGGTATATGTAATGGAGTGGGGCGCGTGTGGCGCAGTGGTTGGAGGTGCCACTGCGACACACACGTGGAATCGATCTCCACGCCCATGGCCCACCAAGCCTTCCATCCCTTCGGGGTCGGCAAATTCGGCCACATCGGTAGGCAGTCATTGCAAAGGCTAGGTATGCATTCAGTCACCTCCAACGATGCTTAATGCAGTCGAATGTACGGCGTATTCCTCAGAAATTGATCAACGCCGAGAACTTTATCCTTTATATACCGAAGTTCTGGTCCTCATCCATGTGATAGGAAGACCACATCCCAGAGTGAGAAACCACGAATCGAATTGGATGAGTAAGTCATAAAGCCAGAACAACGAAAATGAAACTAAAATGCATCTTAAGGAATCACTGCTTTATGAAATGTGTGCAGAGTAGTGCTTAATTAGACCTACTCAGAAATGCCTGCTAGTCATCGCTCTGGCGCTCCTTGTTATTTTCCCACATTGTTTGTAAAATATCTGGGGTTCACTATCTCCAGCGCCGTTGTCTCCTTCTGATCCTCTTTCTCCGCTAGTAGTCGTCTGAACTGTGGTAATCGTATGGTTAAAAAGATTGTGGGATGTTCGAGATGTTAATAAGACTAACCATGTTTACACCAGTAACAATCAAATTGCAACAAAGCTCAGTTACCTTAATATCTGAGAATAGTTTTCCTATTAAAGCTGTTGAGAAACATCGCAAACGCTCTTCTGTCACCGGAGGGGTGAGTCTTTATTTCGGTAAACCTCCACCACAAAATTTCACGCTTTCTTATTCCAAGAATAAACTGATTAGACACAAATGAAAAAGTAGATTTACCGTAGGAGTTCGTTTCGCGCATGAAGCATGGATAAAAGGAAAGTGACTGCATGGAAACGACGCGACATGTGCTTTTCAGCGGTGCTCTACTCCAGTAAAAGCGCAAACAGCGGAAAGGCATTGCATCTTTACTTACCTGATCGAGGCTGTGATCTTCTTCCTGCTCATGTGGTCAAGTTCTAATTCCTATTTTCGCACACCTTACTCCGAATCCTCTGAAACATAGTTTCAAAGGTATTGAATATTTTTTTGGGAGGTTTCATGAAATGGGAAGGCTCAGAAGAGGAGAAATAATCCAACGGAGGATACTACACCGATTTGTCTTTAATGGAAGGGCCGTGTCACCATGGAACAGGTTATCATTTTAATTCCCCTAAAGTAAAAAGCTGAAATACTGACGTTAGATCAAGGTGACTTACCATTATGTTCTGCCGAAGCTAATGTCTGATTCGCAAGTGTATGTTCCATGAGGTACATATCAACTCGGAGTACATTTTATTTGTGGAAATGTAGAGTTCTGATCTTCTGGAAGCGATGAATTGGCTTGAAGATTTAGTAATCGGTAGCCAAGATATCCATCGAGTGCTGTAGATAAAGCAGAATTTTGTAGCGTAGTACGTTCAACGTTTGCATTATCGGTTGTGGAATGCTTTGCGCGTTTTCATTGATAAGGAATGCTTCTATCCGGTGATCAATGCAGAGCTCATTCTTTGAAGTTTGTGTCATGTTTCAATGACTTGCTAAAGCAGTTTCCCGCCGTAGCCTTTGGATTAAAGAACTTTGTGATAGATTAAACCATCAGCAAACTACCAAAGTAATTCAGTAGGAGGAGAGTATTTGCAAGAACGCTTAACAGTATTCACAAAAAGTGGTCCCACGTTGTTGACCATCGGTTGTTTTCGAGAGAGCACCGACTTAACCCTTCTCAGACGTGTTTTCTTAATGACCGTTCTGCTGCGGATGTTTTGACAGAGAAAAAAAAGTGATTAAGGCGTCATCGGCAAAAAATTCGGTAATCGAGTTTATATGCGTGAATAATAAATGCAGCACACTTTAGTTCTGGTTCGAATCGACTGCGCTATCCTCCCTAAAATAGCAGTACAAACTTAGTAAAATTTGAGCCATTGTGTAGGCAGTCTTCCGCGCCTTCTTATTTGTCGATCTATAAAGTCAAAAAAGATGTTTGCTATTCACCAACATGGTGTACAAACATTCCACACGAAATTTTTAGTCTTGATTTTTGCAGGGTGAGTGGATAGCCTTCCCCTTAATTGTTTATCGCCTCGCTTTGGAGTACAGTTGTTTTTGGGTGATGAGGCGTGACGTGCAGCAGTGAGTTCATGCACCAGCAAGGTAACCTCAGATATCTTCTCGAAGTTCAGCGAAGACAAAATTGGTGCAATAGTAGATTACAGTAAACTCACCTTTGTCACCTTTGGTCCAAAAAAATTTGAGAAGGGATGTCATACATGTTGCTTTGCTTTTACTGTAACACGAGCGAAAGAAACCAATTAAGGAGCAGTGAACGAATGAACGTTGAATTGTTTAGGGAAAACTTTAAGTAATAAGGCCATATTCTAACACATTTGCCTAGATGACGTGTTCTCGTGTAGATGACTTAGTAGGTCATGACTTAGTTCGGCTGCGTTTGGATACCTACTTTTACTTCTCATTGACGTGGCGCCTACCTTGTCCCAAACTCCTGAGATGGCTATGCCAGACCGGTCACTTTAAACTGAAGCCATTTACTAGCTACAGCATGCTGCCTACCTTAGACGTCCACTAGGTATGAGAACTGAAATTTTACACGACCGTATAATTGAACCAGTAGACCCAGGGTTCACAGTACTCAAATTTTTATTAGCAAATAATGAAGAAAAATAATATTTCCAAATCACGTTATAAAACACTCATATTAATCAGTATTATCAGTATTAAAAGCACTTCATATTTATGTTATTAGACTATGCTTATCGGTGCGTTCTAGTTCTTTCTGGCGACAGTCGTGGGTAATGAACTTCTTTGACGTGTATTTTTCTTAGGCAGAGACGACGGAAGAGTAATCTGAATGTAGCTGGACTAATAAAAGTAAATCAACGCAGACTGGCTTCTATCCTGTGAAAGCAAACATCAGTAATTCAACTTAGCCGGATATTTCGTCAGTGGTAGAACATACCGACTGAATATTGAAGGACGAAGTCGATTTGCCATGCGAACACTTGAGTTTTCGTGAGAGCCCCTGTTAGCAATTCTTTGTAATAACACTGTATACACAAAACCTTTTGCGCGTGTGATAGATTAGAGCAAACCGTGGGCTTTTTTCTTATTTTCTTTAGTAGAATGGTACAAGGTCTCCATTCTAATTGCTTCGCGACCATTAGGCTTTTCTTCCATTTCAAAGTCCTGGTCCACATCTTCTTCCATCACTACGTCCTGAAAAACAGAGTTTCAGAAATAGTTTGCAGAGTAGACCTTACAAACTGGATTCTAGTTGAATTCTAGGAAGAAAGCTCTTGAGATTGTCCTTTATATGAACTGATATTTGTTCTAGGATATACATTCTACTCCAAGCGACATGTCGACGAGAATTGCCTCCTTCACAATGTTCATGCGCTAACCGCGTGATGGAGATTATCAGCAAGCGCTCTCCACGCGTCCCGAGAAGACAAGAAAGTGAACAGTTACTGAGGGAGCCACTGAAACACTGAATGATAAAAAGCTTTAATGTCTCACATTCACACCAGAGAAATTATAGCCTTCGACAAGATCTCTTCTTCCCCCCTTCAGAGAAGTCCATATCTACCATTGACACTTCGTTGTGATCCTGAAACTTATTAATAACTTTGACCAACAAATACTTTCACAAATGTGAAGAAAAAATATGATGCGGAATGTAGAACGTTCAGCTCAAAACTGGCAACGTTCTTGAATAAAGTTTATCAGAGAGTTTTTCTATGCTTCAGCCTTTTATAAGAGGAATTGATTCCGAACTGGTAAAAACATGTTTTAAATAACTTGTTAACATTTTAGTAACAGCGACATAATAATTGCACTAGGTTACGCAGGTGTTGTCAAGTAACGAGGTAAGAGCACAAATCAGTATAACCAGAGGACAAAAATTCGCTCCTAGAATGGATATGAGGATTGGAGGCCTAACTAATGGCCATTTATAAACATGAACCGCTCATTTCGGCAGGCAGATTGTGCAGCACGACCACTCATGTGAACGACCACAAACACCTGAGCGTGTCACATTTTCACTGGAGGTGAAATGCGGTCACATTTTCACTGGAGGTGAAATGCGCTTTGCTTCAAGCTCTAACCCTCAGTAAAACTGTTAGCTCTTCACTGATCTTCTTTTTTAGTTTTAATATCCTTCTAGGTTACAGTGACGACCACTGCTACGTTCAACGACGCAAAGAACAATTTTGTTGAAATTGCAAGAAATAATTGGGATTCTTCATAAAGCTGCAGCATTTTATGACCTCGGGGTGTTTCCGTTGCTCATTTTTGCTACAGCACAGTTAGTATTTTAGAGAAACGATGAAGGAAAAAGACGAGCATTGTCGCAATACGAATGATCGGGACATTGCCACAGCACTGCTGCCACTGTTGTGTGAGCTGTGGTGACTCCGATGTTAATCCTATTGGGTGACGAAAACTGTCAGAAGGTGCCCAGCGATGAACACAGGAGTCCAGGTCGATTCCTATCATTAACTCTCACCTGTGGTTTGATTTCATTAGATCTGAATGGTATTGAATGCTCAGTGCACATGCCTCAACATTCGTAGAGCAAGAAAAAAATCTCCAGAAAAAGATTGCCTGATTTGTTGCTGGTTCCACGTCCACGGTCATTCCTTCCATGTTGTCGCTGTGTGCACAGGCATCAATTTCCATGTCGTCACTCATTGTTCCAAACTATAAGAACAGCTGGTACGTCTTGTAAAAACTCCCACGACCCACTATCTATTAGCCTCGACATTGATCGAACAATTCTTTATATTCTTGTATAGCAAACACGAGGTGTCATATTATTTCTTTATTTACGCACAAGCTGACGTTTCGGCGCATTTCGCCTTCCTCAGAGCCCGGAAAGGTCAATTGACCATAATCGACCCAGCCAAACACCTCCATAACTAAACATAGAAAATGCTGAACCAAAATTTCAATCACATTGAACACAGAGTAACTTCTTTGCACACTCACCGCTTTCTATGAGTCTTCCACTGGATATGTCACGTGGAGCCCAACCGCACAGAGTTCACATGGAATCGTAGTGTACCTATCCCATTAGAATATCAGGCTTATATAATGCCCAATATCACGCGTGATAATGAGGCATTCTTCCCTACGGTTGATTTTTCAGGTTTCTGGGATTAATTTAGCATGCCCCCGAGAGTTTTGCGCGCTAGTGTTTTCGATTCCTGTGCGAGGATTGTAATCCCTGCTTGAAATCTTCCTCGTTATGCCTCTGCGTCCTACGCGTGCCTAGTGGAGTATTTGGTTTAAGCTTACCGACTAGGTGTTCTTTTATACGAAAGCAGAGTGGTCTACCCATCTTCTCAAAGTATTCGTTCCCGCACGCTTTACAAGAGGTCAAATAAATTGTACCCGAACTCATGCAATCACCTCCTCTACCATCAAGGCTAATTATGCAATTTTGCGTTGCACATAGACTGTCTTGCAGGAGGTTACCAACTAGCTGGCGTCTTAGAGTACTCGTTAGTAGTAGTGTTTGCTAAGCAAGAATATATAAAAGCAGAATGTTGTGCTCAAGAAAGGAACGATCGACACTTAAAAAATGTAAGCGAAATGCCGAGGAGGAACTACCATAACAACAAGCATAATTACAAGTGTGAATATTTAAAGATAGAAACTTATGGAAAGGCGACGAAAAAAATGGAGTTGGGAAACCGATAGTGGCTTATATACATTTCATTCGTGTTTATCATCGGCAATCAAACGTCATTACTAATGTTTGAAACATGTTCAGTTCGAGCATGGACAGAAGTCCACATGTTAAGACAGATTTCAGGGTAAATCGCGACACGTCTGACTAGAGTTAATATTGATTAAGGATCGCTACCTGTGCTCTACACTTGGTGGCATCACGTACCTCTGCTTGCTTGTTCGATTGTAGTTCATGAACCTAAAACCATCTGTACGTACTACTTTCAGCACCTTTGCTTTCAGAAACGCCACTTCTATAAAGCGGTCTCATATATACAAGCACGTTTTCCATCTTTAGAAAATTAACTTCTGGAAAATTTTCGAAATTTCTTGGGATGTCGAAAAGACGGATTTGGTTACGAATCCGACCAACAGAGCAGTCACGTCGTAGAGCAGCGTCCCTTGCACTGTGACAGACGTTTGCTCGAGACTATGTATACATTACAATACTTAGTTATTTAAACAGTAATTCGCGATAGCACACAATTAGATAGTTGCACGGTCTGTTTTCACGAATTGTGTTCTTTCATTCGCTTCTTTGATCCATAATCGTCGTCCACGGTGGCTGCTTAAATCAATCATGTTGGTGTGTATGGCACTCACACCATGGGATGTAGAACAACTGCAGCTGCGAGTAGTGCTTACCAACTGTAGCTACAAACACGTCCGCCCAACGTATAGATGGTTATCGTACGAGACGCGTGCATTCTCGTGGAGTCCACTCTACAGTTCTTTTCGTCCACCCGTCGTCTGCTGTTCTCATTATGTAACCGGCCCATCTGTGTTTCACTATCGATAGGTGTTCTCCTGGATATCGAGGGTGAGATCGATTTCAAAGATCATAGCTTAACACACTAGATATTGAGCGTGCCCAAATTTCGGCATTCATCGATGAAGGGCTCCTTGAATAGTGCGCAGTTTTCCTGACATGGTTGCAATATTATTTGTGTGGAATTCTTATGGAAATGAATTATATACTAAGCTCCTGCATTTAAAAGGCATTTATTGGAGTACTTCGTAGAACAAAATATCGTATATATATATAACAGATTTTATATTTATGCGTGTAAAATTTCAATCCTCGCAATGGTTTGCCGCCTCATTGTGGCTAGGAGGTGCTCTTGCGTTTCGGGCTGAAATGTACGGCGAGGCGATTCATCCACCCAGCAGGGTCTCCCAAGCTGAGAAAGATTCAGGCGTTTCCATCAGGAGGCCCAGGTAAGAGTAAACGGATAACAGGAGGGATCCATGTACAATCATCCAATTTATGTATATATATATATATATATATATATATATATATATATATATATATATATATGTATACCTATTTATATGAAAGTTGTAGCGTCGTCATGGAAATACTACTGGCTTCACCTTCTTATTTTTTTCAAGCGTTGCATTAAATAAAATGTGACAGCCCTGTGAACATCCCAAATAACATATTGGGAAGCAGACTTTATTCAATATTCTAGAAAATAGCTTATGAATGTAAACTTAGTGTGGGATAATCGGCAGGTAACTTTACAATGAAATATTGGTCCTTCCGGAGATTAGCGGTGGATTCTAATCCGTATTTCTAAGGTGGAAAATACCAGCTCAAGATAAATTTTATTAATCAGAACGAAGGTTTTTATAATCTAACATTTCTTGTAAGCAGGAATCAAGTTTGTTCGCACCGGCTTGATAAAAATTCCGGACTTCTGAATGCGATGAATTCGTCTACGGCAGTTTTGCATCGGCTTAATTTCTGAAACATTCCTCGTACATGAAATTGTTCGCGTGTTTGAAGAAGTGGTATTCGATAGGCGAGAGGTCTGGCGCATGTGTTGGGCAAGACAGAGTTTTGTAACCCCGTTCGTACAACTTTCGCGACGTCAGTAATGCGAGCTATAGCCACGGCATATCACATTGAAGAATTCCTGTCTTTCTTTTTGAACTGTTGAGAAGTTCGATGCCCAGCTGCTGCCTCTTCGAAATGATCGCTTTATCAGGATCCAGAAGATTTAGTGGATTGAAAGCAACTGCTGCGTGGTGCATATAACCATTTCTTTCCGCAATTTCGGTTTTAGGGAAGTTCATCGCGATCCAACCCTGTGATGATCGTCGCTGGTCATCAAAGAAGACCCAATTGTCGTTGTACGTTACAAATATGCTCATGGAACAGGTTACTGAGGATGTGCAGAAAAACCTCCGACGATAGCTCAAAATGGCAATTTCTTTGATCCTTTGATTCTTGTTTAATTGGTGATACACCTGCTTGTCGACTCTTTTGGGCTTTCCAATTTGTTATGTGCTCCAGAACCGCGGAAATGCTGTTGAGTTCTTAAGCAAACTCTCAAACAGTTGTGCGTTTCCTTCTTTCCACAAAAGCCTTAAATTTATTGTCGTGAATAGGGAAAGAACGTCCGCGAAGATTTTCATTTAACAAAAACGTACTGGTGCATTGTTTCCACTTTACTCTTCATGCACAAAAAGGACGCACGCTTCTCAGAAATATGATTCGAATGGCCAACAGTGTGTCTCGCGAAGAGCAAAAGGGGGAAAACCATGGACTTGGCACAGTTAATAGTCATTTTTTAATGGATCCAAAAAAAGTAGCTGTTCGTGACAGGCTAAGAAAAAAAATCTCCCCCACACGATAAGTCTAGCGGGAACAAAGCCCCGTTTATCATGCCCATTATTTTATCACACCCATAGAACGTCACTTAAAGAGGGCCAGTCTAGTAAATTCAGTAGCAGTGACTAGAACACCGCTGAACACTCTAAGGTGCCAACTAGTTCGTAGCTGTTTGCATGACCGTTTGTGTACAATTCTCAACTGCGTAGTTCGCCACAATGGTAGGGAATGTGATTCAGAGTTCCGTTACAGTGCACCTAATCTCTTGTTAAGGGTGTGGGGGGCGAATGCGTAGGTGAAACGAGTAGACAATTCGGCGTCCTTATGAAAGAGTACCTAGTTTGGAACCTTAAAATCTATCAATACACGCCACTGGGTAGCATAGCAAGCGGAGACATGGCAGAGAATATTTTCATGTATAAGTCACCATCCTCGCTTAAGAATGCAAAAAATTGAGTGTCACGTTGATCGCTGGGTCACTAGAGCAGGCGCCGGTAAGTCTCTTTTTTTCCATCAAGTGCAGGAATAGCCCAGTGAGTTCTGCTCTCTCCATGGATTGCTCAGCATCATACCTTTCTTCTGGGGTTTTAGTGAAGAGCTCTGACCATCGAGTTGGTGGTCTTCCTGCAATGCCTTTGATATCTTGAGGAATCCAATCACTAACGGCTCTTGTCCATCGGTTGTTGTTCATTTGCCCTACGTGTTCGACCCATGTTATCTTTGACTGTCTTGCGCATAGACCAGCACCCTTGATTTTTGATCGTTGACGCAGGTCGGAGCTTCAGATCCCGTAATCTATCCTTTCCTCATGAACATTGCTGTTGTTGGATTTCTTCGGAAGACCAATCTTTTCAAATCTTTATCAAACTCGGCAAGCATTCTTTCCGTTTGGCTAATGTTTGTTGTTATAAGAATGATGTCATCAGCAAAGCTAAGATGGAATGATTACCGACCACCGATTTTCACTCCCATGCTGTTCCATTTCAATGTTCTCATGGCGCTCTGGAAGGTGGGGGGTAAATAATTTTGGCATGATGGTATCCTCTTGCCCATGCTCTCTTTTACGATGACGTTAATAACGTTGTAAAACCTTCGATTTACATAGAGTGGTCTATTTCGTTGTGGTATTCTCCATTGAGAGATTCCCACGCCCAGCGTTGAGGGTGAGACATTTGAAATTGCAAATTGCCATGAACGGTCTTTGTCGTCATGAGGAACTCTTGAACTCAGGCAGCCACTCACCCTGTTAGTTCCATTCTAATCAATGGGTCCTAATGTGACGTTCTTAAAACGTTCTTCTGTGTTCAGCCTTAGCGTTAAAATCTCTAATGATGACCTTGAAGAATGTGCGGTCTTCTCTGTAAAACATCTCCAAGTCCATATGCAACCTTTCCACTTCTTCTTCGTCATAGCATGATGTAGCTGCGTAAACCATGACGATTTTCAAGGCCGGTATTGGTCCAAATCTCTCAAACCGTCAGCGTCCACTTCGGTATTTGTTTAAATAAATCGGTGTTCTAGGCCAAACTCTTGTCGAGTAGGAAGCTGACACCGCTGATTCTTCTACTGTCGTATGTTCCGAGGAACAGTTCTATTCCGGTGTCATAGACGGCGTTGAATGGGTGGCGTCTTCTCGTCTCTGCAAGTCCGATGATGTCGTGCCTTATCCTTCCCGCTTGCATGATCAAGTCTTCTATGTAGGGCTCATATACAAGTGCTTATGCACTGTAGCTACGGATGTCACCCTAGTCCTTTGCGAAATCGGCAGCCTAGAATGGCCCCTAGGTTTTTAGCAGCCTCTCTGTACTCGTCCCTACTCAATGCTGCCGAATCGGGGGGCTCTTTTTTTGGTCAGGAAAATAAGTCCCGTTTCTTTTGATGTGTCTAGGTTTTTGATCCTCATGTATACTTTGTTGAATTCTTAACGCGGCGGTTGGGTATGCTCACTGGAAACTCTTCATCTCTCCCAGGTGGCCGAATTTTCTTGTGGAATGCAATCCACCTAAATGAGAACACACCCTTTCACGCATGCGTGAATACGTCCTCGTAAATACAAAAGATATGTGCCAAATCGTTGCAGTAGAAACGCGAACTCTATTCCATAGATCCAAGTTCGTCTCAGGGAAGCAATGGCCGATTTTGGTACACGACTAAACCGCTTCGCGCGACCTGGGAACTCTACACGTTGGTTCTCTACTAACCGCATCAGACCCCTCTACGAGGGAGATCCGTAGTATTGTACTCTCGAGGTATTTTGCATAAATTCTGGGAATCCAAAAAAAAAGACGGCAGGAAGGAATGCCTGGTTGTCATACATGACCTCGCAAAAATATTCCAAATTAGTATTTTATCGTAGGAGAATCACATTCCTTATCATGTCTGACTCTGTGCTGCAAGCGTCCTACAATAACAAGGAGACTTACAACGAGTAAAACAGTGGGTATTTAAAAAAAGCTGTTTGTCATATGAAAAAAAGTTACGTGCTCAATTCTTTTCTTCCTGGGTTACTAAACCGCTTGGCTGGATAGATCGTATGCCAGTTTGCTCTTTTCAGCCTGTGACGTGAAAATAAGAGATACTGGTGTATCTCTTGTAGTTAATGTGTTATCAGGTTGATTATAAATAAGAGAACATGAACGGTTACTCCATTCCACATTTAACGGTTATCTTCTAATTCTTTCACCAACAAACTTTTGCGTGAGGAAATAGTCATTTCCAAGATTGACTTTCTATTATCCTCGGCTTTGATTGACAACTCACCGTTTTTCTTCGACATCTTGTGATCCACGGATCCCCCCTCATATGAGGCGTCTCGAGCCGGTTAGTAGCGAGCCTGCGTGGCGTGTCCCCAAGTGGCGGATAGGGGTTAATCGCGGACGAAAAGCAACCCTTGCTTCCCCTGACACGCAAGTGTATCCAGTGGATGGACTCCCTGTTTTTGCTGCGCCGATTTGGCACATACTTCCTGTACATGCTAGGCGTATTCATCTATGCGTGTGGGGGGCGTACCCGCTTATGCGGATTGTATTCTACGAGTCAATTCGGCCAAAAGCTTACAATCAAGTGACAGGGAAGTATATGGGAGGCGATTAGGAATCGAGAGCCTAGCAAGCTACCCGTGAATATACCCAGCCCCCACGTTCAGAGCCCAGCAAGCTATACGTGGGTATCAAAATGCCAAACGCAGCAAAAAACGGGCCTCATTCCCCTAACCCCGAAAGATCCCCCAATTTCGCAGCGTTGGGTAGGACAAGTACGGAGAGGGTGCTAAAATCTCAGAGATGCCTGGATTACAAAGAACTATGGTGACGATCTATACCTACAATGCACGTACACTTGCATCCGAGTCCTCGATAGAGGACTTGCTCATGCAAGCAAGAAGGATAAGGAACGACGTCACCGGCCTGCCCGAGAGGAGACGTCGCCACCCATTCAACGCCGTCTATGACACCAAGGAAGAACTGATCCTCGGAGCATGCAACAGTCGAGTCGGCGGCTCCGGCGTTCTCGGCAACACGAGCTTGTCCATGAACATCGATTTATTCGAACAGCTTACAACCAGAATCGGACGTTTACGATTAAAAAGATGTGGATCAATACCGGCTTTGACAATCTTCGTCGTTTACGGGTCTACATCAAACTATGACGAAGAAGAAGTCGAAGCGTTCTACATGGACTTGGAGAAGTTCTACGGAGAAGACCATACATTCTTAAAGGTCATCATTGGAGATTTCAACGCCAAGATTGAACCAGGAAGAACGTCTGAGGAACGTCACATTGACACGCACTGGTTGGAATGGAACGAAAAGGGTGAGCGGCTTTCTCGGTTTACCATGGCGACCAAGACCATCCATGGTAACTCGCAATTCCAGAAGCCTCACCCTCAACGCTGAACGTGGGAGTCTCCCAATGGAGAGTACCATAACGAAATAGATCACGTCATAGTAAATAGAAGGTTTTGCCTAACCGATGTCGCTGTTGTCCCAAAAATTCTACACGGGATCAGACCACCGTCTCCTTCGTGCAAGATTGTATTTCTCGCGGAAAAGAGAAAAAAGCCGCCAAATTCAAAAACCGAAGTCCCAGAACCACCGTAAACTGGAACTTATTCAATTCATTAGTCGGCTGCTGGGAGGATGCCGTTGTCGGTGATATCGACAACGAATACGATCGGCTCACTCAGCATCTTCACTTTAGCGCTATGGAAGCTGAGAGTTCGAAAGTCACCAAGCGATAGCTGTGTCCAGAAACACTCGAGCTGATACGCCAGCGTGGAACCGCACAAGCTGCAGGGAACCGCGAACAAACGTCCGAACTTGCAAAACAATACAGACAGGCGATAAAAGAAGAGCATAAAGAAAGAAGAGCAGCAGTAATAGTCGAAGCTGCAGAGGCTGAGGAAAAGCATTCGCAAAGCCACCCGAAGCGTCGCCAATTACAAGACCAAGATGGTTGCACTCCGAAGCGCAGACGGAGCAGTTACAGTGTCCAGGAAGGCAATGGAGAAAATCACTCACAAATACTACTCAGACCTCTTCGATAGCCGAGTCCACCTTCCGTCATATGAAACAAAGCAGAATAGATATGTCATACCACCGGTTCTCGCTTCCGAAATCTGACGTGCTGTATCGTCGGTGAAAAATCGAACAGCACCAGGTCCGCAGAGGATAAGATCAGAATACCTGAATAACCTTCCGCCTGTTCTCGCAAACGCATTGGCTCGGCTCTTCACATTTTACCTGTGTGAATGCAAGATCCTCACTCAGTGGAAGACCAGCAAGACTGTATCATTGTTCAAGAAGGGTGACCTACATGATATTAGCAACTTTCGCCTAATCTGCTTGCTGTCTGTCCAACAAACTTTTCACTCGAGTCATCGTAAACACGAGTGGCAGAACACAGGACGAAGGAGAGCCATGTGAGCAAGCAGGGCTTCGAAAATGGTTTAGTACGATGGACCACATCCAAGCGATAACAAGGCTCAAGAGCAGCCCAGTGGCTTCCGCTTGCTCTAGGGACGCGTTGAGAATAATATCTTTCTTCTAGGCTTTTCTTGGAGAACCCTCACCATCGGATCGTTGGTCTTCCTTCAGTATGTTTGACATCTCGGGAAATCCAGTCACTAACGGCTCTTGTCAATCGGTTGTCACTCATACGCATTACGTGTCCAACCCACCTTATCCTCGACTTTTTGGCGTAAAGAACAGCATCTTTGATTTTTGATCGATGACGCAGGTCGGAGCTTCGGATCCCGTCCCCTACTTGTGTGAAACGGGATACTCCTAGCATCGTTCCTTCGACTACGCATTCTGCAACGCTGGGTGATTTTTTCATTCTGCTTACGCAGCGACCAGGTTTCTGACGCATACGTTAGGGCAGCAAGTACCGTTAAGTCGAAAAGGTGGGCACGGTGTCAGGTGTTCTTTGTTTTCTTCACTGCAAAAGTCGGCAGATGGAAAGATGCCGTTCTTGATAATATCGACGAAGAATGCGATAGGCTCATTTACAGTATTCAGCTATGAAACCTGATAGATCGAAGTAGACCAAGAAACGTCTTTTTTCTTGAAGCACAAGAGTGATACGAAAACGTGAAATCGCACGAATTACGAACGACCGCAAATTCATGTCCGAATTTTCAAAGCAATACAGAGAAGCGATGAAAGAAGATCTTGAATAGAGAAGAGCAGCAATTATGGTTGAAGCAGCAGATGTTGGAAGAAGCATTCGCAACGCCCATCAAAGCATCGCCAATTCGCCGAGACGGAACAGTTACAATGTCCAGAAAGGCAATGGAGAAAATCATTTACGACTACTATCAAATCTCTTCAATAGGCACGTTGCTCTGCCCTCATATGAAATAGAGGAGGATCGATATGTCGTACGACTGGTTCTCCCTTCCGAAATCCGAGATGCTATTTCGTCGGTAACGTTTCACTCGAGTCATCCTAAACAGGACTGACGGAGCACTGCACGAATAACAACTTTCGCAAAGGATTCAGTGCGATGGACCACATCCATATGATAACAATACTCATCGATGCATCGTGAGAGAGCATGAGACCACTCTCTCTCTGTTTCATCGATTTAAAGAAGGCTTTTGATCCACTTGAGATGGAAGCAGTCATGGAAGCCCTGGAAAGCAATGTAGTCCCAACTTAGTATAGAAAGGTTCCTCGTGAGGTGCATAAAAACTATGCCTACCATTATACAACGTTATTAACGTCATCGTAAAAAGAGAGCATGGGCAAGAGGATACCATCATGCCAAAATTATTTACCCCCACCTTCCAGAGCGCCATGAGAACATTGAAATGGAACAGCATGGGAGTGAAAATCGGTGGTCGGTAATCATTCCATCTTAGCTTTGCTGATGACATCATTCTTATAACAACAAACATTAGCCAAACGGAAAGAATGCTTGCCGAGTTTGATAAAGATTTGAAAAGATTGGTCTTCCGAAGAAATCCAACAACAGCAATGTTCATGAGGAAAGGATAGATTACGGGGATCTGAAGCTCCGACCTGCGTCAACGATCAAAAATCAAGGGTGCTGGTCTATGCGCAAGACAGTCAAAGATAACATGGGTCGAACACGTAGGGCAAATGAACAACAACCGATGGACAAGAGCCGTTAGTGATTGGATTCCTCAAGATATCAAAGGCATTGCAGGAAGACCACCAACTCGATGGTCAGAGCTCTTCACTAAAAACCCCAGAAGAAAGGTATGATGCTGAGCAATCCATGGAGAGAGCAGAACTCACTGGGCTATTCCTGCACTTGATGGAAAAAAGAGAGACTTACCGGCGCCTGCTCTAGTGACCCAGCGATCAACGTGACACTCAATTTTTGCATTCTTAAGCGAGGATGGTGACTTATACATGAAAATATTCTCTGCCATGTCTCCGCTTGCTATGCTACCCAGTGGCGTGTATTGATAGATTTTAAGGTTCCAAACTAGGTACTCTTTCATAAGGACGCCGAATTGTCTCACTCGTTTCACCTACGCATTCGCCCCCCACACCCTTAACAAGAGATTAGGTGCACTGTAACGGAACTCTGAATCACATTCCCTACCATTGTGGCGAACTACGCAGTTGAGAATTGTACACAAACGGTCATGCAAACAGCTACGAACTAGTTGGCACCTTAGAGTGTTCAGCGGTGTTCTAGTCACTGCTACTGAATTTACTAGACTGGCCCTCTTTAAGTGACGTTCTATGGGTGTGATAAAATAATGGGCATGATAAACGGGGCTTTGTTCCCGCTAGACTTATCGTGTGGGGGAGATTTTTTTTCTTAGCCTGTCACGAACAGCTACTTTTTTGGATCCATTAAAAATGACTATTAACTGTGCCAAGTCCATGGTTTTCCCCTTTTGCTCTTCGCGAGACACACTGTTGGCCATTCGAATCATATTTCTGAGAAGCGTGCGTCCTTTTTGTGCATGAAGAGTAAAGTGGAAACAATGCACCAGTACGTTTTTGTTAAATGAAAATCTTCGCGGACGTTCTTTCCCTATTCACGACAATAAATTTAAGGCTTTTGTGGAAAGAAGGAAACGCACAACTGTTTGAGAGTTTGCTTAAGAACTCAACAGCATTTCCGCGGTTCTGGAGCACATAACAAATTGGAAAGCCCAAAAGAGTCGACAAGCAGGTGTATCACCAATTAAACAAGAATCAAAGGATCAAAGAAATTGCCATTTTGAGCTATCGTCGGAGGTTTTTCTGCACATCCTCAGTAACCTGTTCCATGAGCATATTTGTAACGTACAACGACAATTGGGTCTTCTTTGATGACCAGCGACGATCAGCACAGGGTTGGATCGCGATGAACTTCCCTAAAACCGAAATTGCGGAAAGAAATGGTTATATGCACCACGCAGCAGTTGCTTTAATCCACTAAATCTTCTGGATCCTGATAAAGCGATCATTTCGAAGAGGCAGCAGCTGGGCATCGAACTTCTCAACAGTTCAAAAAAGAAAGACAGGAATTCTTCAATGTGATATGCCGTGGCTATAGCTCGCATTACTGACGTCGCGAAAGTTGTACGAACGGGGTTACAAAACTCTGTCTTGCCCAACACATGCGCCAGACCTCTCGCCTATCGAATACCACTTCTTCAAACACGCGAACAATTTCATGTACGAGGAATGTTTCAGAAATTAAGCCGATGCAAAACTGCCGTAGACGAATTCATCGCATTCAGAAGTCCGGAATTTTTATCAAGCCGGTGCGAACAAACTTGATTCCTGCTTACAAGAAATGTTAGATTATAAAAACCTTCGTTCTGATTAATAAAATTTATCTTGAGCTGGTATTTTCCACCTTAGAAATACGGATTAGAATCCACCGCTAATCTCCGGAAGGACCAATATTTCATTGTAAAGTTACCTGCCGATTATCCCACACTAAGTTTACATTCATAAGCTATTTTCTAGAATATTGAATAAAGTCTGCTTCCCAATATGTTATTTGGGATGTTCACAGGGCTGTCACATTTTATTTAATGCAACGCTTGAAAAAATAAGAAGGTGAAGCCAGTAGTATTTCCATGACGACGCTACAACTTTCATATAAATAGGTACATATATCATATATATATATATATATATATATATATATATATATATATATACATAAATTGGATGATTGTACATGGATCCCTCCTGTTATCCGTTTACTCTTACCTGGGCCTCCTGATGGAAACGCCTGAATCTTTCTCAGCTTGGGAGACCCTGCTGGGTGGATGAATCGCTTCGCCGTACATTTCAGCCCGAAACGCAAGAGCACCTCCTAGCCACAATGAGGCGGCAAACCATTGCGAGGATTGAAATTTTACACGCATAAATATAAAATCTGTTATATATATATACGATATTTTGTTCTACGAAGTACTCCAATAAATGCCTTTTAAATGCAGGAGCTTAGTATATAATTCATTTCCATAAGAATTCCACACAAATAATATTGCAACCATGTCAGGAAAACTGCGCACTATTCAAGGGAGCCCTTCATCGATGAATGCCGAAATTTGGGCACGCTCAATATCTAGTGTGTTAAGCTATGATCTTTGAAATCGATCTCACCCTCGATATCCAGGAGAACACCTATCGATAGTGAAACACAGATGGGCCGGTTACATAATGAGAACAGCAGACGACGGGTGGACGAAAAGAACTGTAGAGTGGACTCCACGAGAATGCACGCGTCTCGTACGATAACCATCTATACGTTGGGCGGACGTGTTTGTAGCTACAGTTGGTAAGCACTACTCGCAGCTGCAGTTGTTCTACATCCCATGGTGTGAGTGCCATACACACCAACATGATTGATTTAAGCAGCCACCGTGGACGACGATTATGGATCAAAGAAGCGAATGAAAGAACACAATTCGTGAAAACAGACCGTGCAACTATCTAATTGTGTGCTATCGCGAATTACTGTTTAAATCACTAAGTATTGTAATGTATACATAGTCTCGAGCAAACGTCTGTCACAGTGCAAGGACGCTGCTCTACGACGTGACTGCTCTGTTGGTCGGATTCGTAACCAAATCCGTCTTTTCGACATCCAAGAAATTTCGAAAATTTTCCAGAAGTTAATTTTCTAAAGATGGAAAACGTGCTTGTATATATGAGACCGCTTTATAGAAGTGGCGTTTCTGAAGCAAAGGTGCTGAAAGTAGTACGTACAGATGGTTTTAGGTTCATGAACTACAATCGAACAAGCAAGCAGAGGTACGTGATGCCACCAAGTGTAGAGCACAGGTAGCGATCCTTAATCGATATTAACTCTTGTCAGACGTGTCGCGATTTACACTGAAATCTGCCTTAACATGTGGACTTCGGTCCATGCTCGAACTGAACACATTAGTAATGACGTTTGATTGCCGATGATAAACACGAATGAAATGTATATAAGCCACTATCGGTTTCCCAACTCCATTTTTTTCGTCGCCTTTCCATAAGTTTCTATCTTTAAATATTCACACTTGTAATTATGCTTGTTGTTATGGTAGTTCCTCCTCGGCATTTCGCTTACATTTTTTAAGTGTCGATCGTTCCTTTCTTGAGCACAACATTCTGCTTTTATATATTCTTGCTTAGCAAACACTACTACTAACGAGTACTCTAAGACGCCAGCTAGTTGGTAACCTCCTGCAAGACAGTCTATGTGCAACGCAAAATTGCATAATTAGCCTTGATGGTAGAGGAGGTGATTGCATGAGTTCGGGTACAATTTATTTGACCTCTTGTAAAGCGTGCGGGAACGAATACTTTGAGAAGATGGGTAGACCACTCTGCTTTCGTATAAAAAGAACACCTAGTCGGTAAGCTTAAACCAAATACTCCACTAGGCACGCGTAGGACGCAGAGGCATAACGAGGAAGATTTCAAGCAGGGATTACAATCCTCGCACAGGAATCGAAAACACTAGCGCGCAAAACTCTCGGGGCATGCTAAATTAATCCCAGAAACCTGAAAATCAACCGTAGGGAAGAATGCCTCATTATCACGCGTGATATTGGGCATTATATAAGCCTGATATTCTAATGGGATAGGTACACTACGATTCCATGTGAACTCTGTGCGGTTGGGCGAAAAAAAAATTCCAAAAAAAAATTCCAAAAAAAAAGCGACTAACAAACACAATCT